>JAULBR010121016.1:0-19195 GCA_032355825.1 Melanodrymia aurantiaca
GGGAGGGAGGGAGAGAGAGAGAGGGGAGGGAGAGAGAGAGAGGGGAGGGAGAGATAGAGAGGGGAGGGAGAGAGAGAGGGGGGAGGGAGGGAGGGAGCTAGTTCAATGGCTGTCGTTCGTGGGTGCATGTCATCTCGACTCAGAGTTGTTTGAGAATTGGAAGCCTTAGCTAAACTTGTTTTTTTTTTAAGCCAGACCAAACCGGAAGTAGCCTTTAGGGAGAAAATGTGTTTGTTTAGGTTTTAGATTGGTTGATATCATATTCGTCTGGCCATGTTTATATGTTTGAATGCGCAGAACAACGTGGCAGTGTTTATTCATATCGGATTCATAGACGATCGCTGAATATTATTGCTGAGTCGACTGTTTATCGACATTTTCAATTTACAAGTGCGTTAGCTTGAAGGACTGGAATTGTTGCGTGATCCAATTATTTGTCTCTCGTTTACACTTTAGTATTGACCAATGAAAAGAAGTTAATGAATATTTGAGTAACCTGCTGGGTGGTGTTACGTACTAACGCCGTAATAAACAAGGACCATAATTGACCAGATGACGTCCATCTGTGTATCGTATTCTATGACGATTCGACTCTCCAATCCAGCCCAACACGTCATGGTCACGGTTCATTATTAAAGGAACAATAAGAGATAACGTGGTTAACCGGCCTCCGTGGTGTAGTGGTTAACGCCACGGCGTGCAGGCTGGTAAGAACAGTGTTCGAATGCCGCTTGTGTATCTCACTTTCCGACTCCAACCCAGAGTAAGTACTCCGCCAGACTCAATGGGTAGGTGTAATACCACTTATACCCACCAGTGTCTACATCTGGTTTAGCAAAGGCCCTGGTATGTACAGTCCTGTCTGTGGGGAAAGTGCATATAAAAGATCCCTTGCTACTTCACAAATCTGAGTAGCGGGTTTCCTCTATCATACTAACACTAAAGTATGTCCTGCTGGACAGGCAGTCGAGGCAGCTGGGCTTCGTGATCGTGACAGACGTGCTTGAAACTTAATTGGATATAAGCACGTAAATAAGTTATAACTAACTATATAACGTGGTTAGTTTGTTTTGTAGCACACTAGACAATGTTGTCTGTTATTTGAAGTGGGTAACTGTGAGTGGAAGCAGATAGTAAAAGAAACGGGTACAGATTGGTGGAAGCAATTAATGACATTTGAACACAGCTAATAGATCGCTTTCAACTAATTTCTTCTTCTTTTCGATCACTCTAAATGGATAGGCCAGTTTTTCTAGTGAATGTTGCTGTGCATTGTGGGTCCTCTAGGCTGCCAAAGAGCTTTGGTTTTTTTAGATGTTTCTAATTTAAAAACAGAGTTATAAATAGAAACAATAACCAAAATTAAACTTTGTTTCATAAATTATCTTGATCTTTGCATAGATATAGAGATTGAAATCAGCATAGCCCGTTACATAATTATTACATAAATTTATGCGATAAAATAAATATCAACTTTCCTGTGGTAAATGTTTGTCTACCTATCAATATTTTGTTACGGATACCCCTATCCACGTAAGGTTCAGGCACACCTTCCATGGGTACGGTCCGCCATTAAAGGTCGGTACGAGTGTCCAGGCTGTACACATGGCGAGGCGATCGTGTGTACATGACATCTTAACTGTGTTTCAATGTCTCCCTCGACTCTGCCTTGTGCAGAGATACGCATTTGGCCATTTCAATGTTTTGTCGTTCAGATTTGAAACGCTGTGCAAATATCAAGGTATGAAACTGAAGTTGTTGATTCGGTTGTTTCTTTTCAACTCCGGTGTATACATGAATACAAAATGATATTCTGTTGTAGTGCAAAAGACATTGAACTTCCAACTTTACACCAGTGATTTGTTTTGTGTGTGTGTGTGTGTGTGTGTGTGTGTGTGTGTGTGTGTGTGTGTGTGTGTGTGTGTGTGTGTGTGTGTGTGTGTATCCTCATGTGATCGGAAGTTTGAAAAAGGATAATTGTTATAATTTGAATGGGGGAATTGTATTAGTTACACGAAGTTCATTAAACATATATATAAAAACATATGACTTTCTGTTCGGAAGCTGTTATCTTCAATAGCAGTGTATTATGATTATTCCCGTTAGATGCACCAATTGATCTTACGTGTGGATTACAAAACAATCATGCAATCCGCGGTTGATGCCCTAACACAAGACAACAATCACATCAATGTTCGTCCTTTTACTGGGCCAGCCATCGATATTGTATTAGTAACGCCATGCAGAAATCCGCTGTATCGCGTTAGACTCAAATTAAATTTTGCACTTTTTGAACCAAGTAGTTCTGTTAATATGCAGTTTTTATATTATAGCCTGTTGCAAGGCGCTATTGAGAGAACACGCAGCCACACAAACAGCGTTCTCGTCATGTTGGGGTCATTTCCTTTCTAACTCGATCATCAGAACACACCTTTGTTTACGCACAGATGTAATTACGTGTGCTCAATGAGTTCTACACGGAAACTAATTAATTACCATCATATTTCGTTTCTCATTACGTTCAAACACATTCTTCATATTCATAGTTGTATATATCGTCAGAAATAGTATTGAATAATAATTAAGATATAGAAACGTGTAATTTAATACAAATTAGATTTAGTAAAAAGAAATCTTTCAGCTATAGGCCTACATTTTGTCTACAGTACTACAGGTGTACATTTACGAATATAATTATTGATGTGAATATGAATCTTGATTGTTTGAACTTTTAAGTTTTGTGTAACATTGGCCTATAATATACAGTTGGCGTTCAATAGTGATAGATTGCCTTTAAACAAGTTATGCATTGGCGTGTGAGATCGGCTGGAGGCGTAAAATCCGGTAATATCATAACAAAATGTGTTAAATAATAGAAAGGAAACTTTCTGGAATAAAACGAATAACTAATCCATAAAACTTTGAGATTTATGCAACTCTGGTTTGTAGGGCCTATACTAAGAATCTTATACTATAGGTACAGTATGTAGGTCCGGTAGCATTATACATGTACATTGTTTCGGAGCTATTATTTTTATTCCCTCGGATTTCTATTCTTTTTACACAGGGACCTAATATTTTAGGATTTTAAGGTCAAAATATGTTGGGTTTTAGCATTATTATATTTTCATATTTTCTCATGTGTACCCAAGCCCTACATTCCCCACCCCCACCCAACCCTCATTCTACCACCTCACATACAACACACACGCACACACATACGCACACATACGTGTTGCCATCTTCCTACGCCATTGTTTCTCCAATGTAGTGATTGGTATCATGCCCAAGAATATTGTGACATCATGATATTCAGTGGAGTTTTTCATGTTCAGTATAAATCAATGTGAGACTATGAAATCAATGCTATGTGACAGATTTGTGGATAAGAAAGGTGACTGTTTAAAGAGATAGTGTACAGTAAGCCTACACCATGGCATAGAATAGAAGACTGATACCTCGACCTCACATGACAAGCAAATGTCCTTACACGATAAACCGGTGTCTTTTTAGATCTATATAGAGAACAGTTCGGATTTGATTTCACGACAGAAAGTAAAGGTATACACTTATAGCAAAATACATACGGTCTATTTGAATTTGATTTCAATCGGTAAACTACATGCACTAAACGAAAAAAACATGAAAGCTTATATAAGCAAATCAGAATAGACTTCCATTTCGTTAACATACTAGTATTTTACGTAATGCAAACTTTGTAGATTGTGTAGGGTTCTGACAATGTATGGGCAAACAATATATAACATGTTTATCAAGTTGCAATATAGTAGGCTATATATTTTCAGTATAATATGTGAGATACATAATCTATTGGATTGTGCACGTTACAATATTATATTGTATCATTTTCGCCGTTTCATAAACATTATGGCTACTCATATAAATAAACAATTTCGCTCTATTCGTGGGTGTGCATCCGATTCAAGGTAATGATGCGTGCGTACTTATTCACGAATTATCTATACTGTATGGCAATAGAATTTGATCGAGAATACAATACAACGTTGATCGAGACTACAAAAACAGATTAAAATAGTATCATGTTCATTTAGTTATCTAGCAGAAAAATATGGTGTAACAGAATAATGCTCCCAGGAAAACATAAAAACAAATCGTGACGATTGCGATGTAGGCCTACTATTTTAATTTTTTTAAACATATTTATTATATGTTTGTTTGTATTGAGAACGCCAATACAAAGGTTGCAATAAATATTTCATCGATCATTTTAAGTTGTCTAATATACATGTAGATAAGTATGGATATTCATATTTGTTAAATATCGCACCTGCGCACATTGAATCTATTTGATCGCAGTCAAGAATCGAGCCGTCTTTTCGTCACTGAATTTGTGTCGCTAGACCTGCGTATTGTTTAAATGAGACAATGGAGCATCTGGACACGCCACATATTAACTACGCTCTGTGCTAGATCATGGTAGGTCGGGGTTTTTTTAATTGTGACTTTCTCAGATTTGAATTAAAAATGGTGACTGGCTATTTTGAAATCGAATTGACATTTGGCGATACCTCGGGACAGAGAACTACATGTAGTTTATGAAGTCCATATTTGTATTGTATTTGTGATTTTCATTAATAAAGGTGTAACATTAATTAAGGTGTAACAGTAAAACGAAAAACAGACCTAAACTGCCTGTATTAAACACACGCAAATGCATATAATAATAACTTAATAAGCTTAAAGGAAGTAGTAAATAATTGTAACAAATAACGAAATAAAATATTCATGAGTATAAAAACTCCGTATACTAAGTGGCTAAAGTACTACTCACCATTTGAATAGCTGGATTTACTCTCTGTGCTTTGTCCACCAGTCATGCTTATTGTATCGTATAATTCGCAAAAAGAATAGACAACACAGTCGAAAACTTTGAAACCGTCTCAATGACTAATGATTTCCTGTGGCAATTCTTTTTAAAGTGATTACCATTACATCTAAAATATTCACAGTATACCCGTCGTCCTTAGCAACGATGTTTACTCATTCCCAGTTAGCATCCGAAGTGTAGGTGTGATATATCCTTGATGAAAGAAAGCAATTTATGAAACGTTTCACCTCTCTACGGCCTTACAAATAATGTACGACTATTGACGCGTAGAACGGCCTGAAAGCAAAAACTGTTGCTTCCGGTACGAGATGCTGCGGCTGATGACATCAAACTAGATGCACTGTTTCAGAAGAGAATAATCTTTACTTATTTTTATTTTCAGGACAGTTCTTATTTATCGTCTATTTAACCCATTACGTGCCAACAGACGGTCGCCCCGTGACAAACACGTGACGCTAATTTATTAATTCATCCCACCTTACTGTTTGGTTGGCTTTTTCTATTGACTTGGTATTGGCAGTTTATAACAGGTCGGTCCGCAGAGACATTGTTCGGTGTTTCAGTATACGTCGTGACAAGCCATCTATGTAATGCTTTATTCGTGTACTTTCATAAAGACACAATGATTTCATTGGCGAAATCGTGAAAAACATTGACAATCGCTGCGAATTTACAACTCGGCGAGAGTAATGTACTCGATGTCTCAGATATTATTAAGTTCAAGAAATTGTGTGGTCTATTGTGTGCAGAGCTTTAATCTGTATCGACACCACACAAGATATCACACACACAGTTACCTTATTATCATGTGCAGCAAACCATGTGGTTTCATTTAATCAAACTGTGTGTTTAAAGGTTAATTGTAGGTAATATGCATTTGAGTGGGGTACTACATACTTTATTTTAATAACAGTTCAGAGGCTTTAACACACACAAAACCATGCCCGCGTCACCTGTCTACGTTGTAAGAAATTATGTTACGGTATTCAATGCACTTTAGCACACATGACGGCTTGTGATTGAATGATACAAATCATTTACCTTGACAACGAGTGGTTAAACGTTCGCAGGTTAAGAGGTGTCCAGTATACACGGGTTTTGTCAGCACTAATTTTTAAAGGTATAGATTGAACGAATGTTTATAGTAGCGAACAATTACAAATGTTCTAAACTAAGTGGCTCGGATATTAAGAACTATATTTTCCGATTATTATTTTCATAAAATAGGCTTGACCAAATGAGTTTGACCAAATGAGTTTCAGTTCGGTGTAGATACATTTATATATACAGTCAAACCTGTCTTAAGTGGCCACCTAAGGTAGTAACCAAAAGTGGCCTCTTTCGAGAAGTGGCTGCTTAATATAGGTAATAATGCATTAAAATTGATTATTTGGGAGAAAATTATGGTGACCATTTGAGACAGGTGGCCGCTTACACACATTTTGTATATATACCTAATTTAATCGCGGCGTAGTTCAGGAGTCAGCGCAAAAGTGTTCGCCTGAGGTTCGATAGGTCGACGGATCGATCCACCTCAGTGAAGCCTTTGGATTATTTCCTGTTCCAACCAGTGATCCACGACTGGTCCATCAGTCTTGTGGTGGGTGTCATGGGCATCACTTGGGGGGGGACAGGGGGACATGTCCCCACCCCCACTTTTTGGAGTTGGGGGACTAACATGAAATGCCCCCCCCCACATTTTAGTATAAATAACACGTGTCCCCCCCCCCCCCACTTTTCTTTAGAAAATGACTCACATGGTGGGTGTTATCCTGTCTGTGGGAAAGTGTACATTAAAGATCCCTTGCTGTTATTCAAAGAGGAGTAGCCTATTTGGCGACAGCGGGTTTCCACTGTGACTACATGTAAGTGTAGATATGACCTTGAGTTTGATTGACATCCGAATACCGCTGATTAACAGTCAATGTTTTCCAGTGGTGTCGTTAAACAAATTTTATTTTATCGATAAGCCAGTCAGATTTTCAGGTTAATGTTGGTCATAATTTGGTGTCAGAGGCAATCGCCCACACGTTTGTGTTCAGGTCAGCAGCATCTGGCCAGGTCTGTCTTCTCTGGATGTTTCAGATAAGACAGGACTTCCCGATGAAGGACAAATTTGGGTTCTTCATTTCTCTCCTGATTTACATGCCGCAGTGGTTCAATATCAACTGTCTTCTCCGGGTCATCGATTGGTGTTGACTTCATTGGATATTGGAGCATGCGGACACCCCAGTTCTGAACCCTGTTGAGTTTTAGCACAAGTTGGAGTTGTCTGAAGTTGGCATGAAGTTGATGCACACACTAGCTATATATAATTGGTCTGATGTATCCCATGTATACTTGGTTTAGGATTCCAGAGCTTGCTCTCAAACCTGTACCCAGACAGGTCCTCCATAAATGCAAACCTTTTGATGTATTTGAAATGTTCATTAATTATAAACAAAGTGTCTGCGTAGAATGTTGGACATTGATGGGGAAATACTGGAAATTATGTTCTCACGCCTTTTGACCTTCGTCAACTGGGTGAACACGCGTCCTCACATGTTATTTGAGAACGAGTGCCCTATAATTATAACCACTTGTATCCCACCCACCCTCCACCTAGACCAACAAGCTATTTATAAGTGTTTGAAATACCGTAGTGAGAAATGATTCCTTTAGAAGATATTGTTTTATGGAGCAGCTAGGCTATTCGTGTGATGCCGCAAAGTTCCATATAGTTTGTAACACATTTTATTACGGTAGTACGGGACTTGCCTTCTTACCGGACTTGCGTTCTTTTTCACCTGTAGGGCCTACTAGGATTTTAAAATCCCGCATGCCACTAATGTGATTCGAACCCAGGAGCGACCAATTGTCCGTCATTCTAGATGCCCATGGCTAGGTTCGGAATGGTGAGTAGGTTACTAGATCCTGTTCATACACCAATGGGATAAACAAATAAAAAACTGTTCGTTTATTTTGTCATATGCTATTAATAATTATTATAAATCCATCATATTTTGTCGTATTGCGCCTAGTCTTGTTGGGTATTTTGCGGTTTTCCGTTTAATAACGATAACTCTGTGTAATGTTGGTCACGTGATTTGTGGCCATTTTTATTGTGTCTCACAAGTTTGTGTTTAAAGTGTGTTTTGTACCGAACGAAGAAATTATACAGATATGTAGGGATGCGTTTTTAACTATCTTGTTATAATGGGTAAGTGCTAAAATAGAATACTGTTCGATGATTGTTATATTTTGTGAAATACTGTCATTGGTATATTGATCTAAACTAGGAAGTGGCAGTGTAGTTGCCGATTTGATGTAAAAATGTCAACAACTTCCGGCTTGTTTTTATTGTAATATTTGTGTTTACTAAAGGTAATCGTCACACCTGCAATGATCATTCTTTTATATGCATAATGAAAATTGTTTTTAACTGATGCATTAATAAAAAATACATGGAGCCTAGATATAATAAAATTGTTTGCCTGAAATATGTAAATACTAAAATAGAGAGAAGCCTGGACATGTATCCGAGATGGAGGGAAAACTGTGTTTTAACATTACAATGTCAATTCCTATATAACTGCATTGTTAATTCCAATTCTGTATGTACACACCTATAAGTTTGTTCCCCCATCGCTTCGAAGTACGGTTTCACATGTTAGGGTGGTTGTCTTATGTCAATGATGTATTACATAAGACTACCACCCTAACGTGTAAAATAAAGAATTAATGTAACAAAAATGATCTCACCAATGATCTGTACACCTAAGCATTTTTAGGGAAAATTAATTTAGTGAAAATATTTATTTTACTGTTATGTTACTCAAGAAATCGGTCTAAAGACGTTGGTATTGATAAGTTCAAGCAGAATGTTTTATTAAGTTGATTGCTGTTCAAGGGAGGCAACACACTTAACCTTCAGTTTTTTTACTTGTATCAATGAGTACATGTACTGATACATTATGATATCACAAGACACAAAGGGGATATTATTTTTTATCATTTTGTCTGCAATATTACCGGGTATTAACAGATTTTTTTTTTAAATGAACCCTTGCAACGGCAGTCATGGCATGAATAGCAGTTGTCACTTGTAACTCGGGAACTGTTATGACATCATAGCCGTTTTCACTTGTGACAATGTTATGGCATGTTTAGAACCATCAGGTTTCTTGGTGACAAGCTTGACATGCAGTCTGTGGACCAATATCTTTGCCGGGGATTCTCATAGGAGACACCAAAATTATAATGTCTCCTGCTAAAGTCTCTATTGGATGATAAATAGTTTTAATACCTGATAACAGTCTAACTCTGGTCAGACAACTCGGGATAAATTACATAGAAGTCATATCTGTACATGTCAACTCATTTAACTCATGAATCTGATAGTGAGACAAATTGCTGCCAATGGCGTACATATTGTAGATATTGGTTTAAAACAGGTATTGGCTTGGTAATGTTTTCAAACAAGTGCGAAACTTCCATGCTTATATTTGACAATGTGCCATCAACATTTATCCTCGTGAACTATTTGGAATGGGGTATGTATGTCATGGTGTGAGGTGGCATGACCATGACTGCCATAGTTAATTTGTAACTGCGTACATTTACCTGTAGCACTAGCAGCAGAATATCACAATGCCATGGTCAGCCCTGCTATCATCATCTAATTTCACAAAGTATTATTTATACATCTCGTTTACGACTAGTTGTGTCCAGACGTAAACATAAGTATCAATATTTCGATCGCTTATGGATTTAAGAATTGAACTTGATACATTTTTTACGTTCATGCCAGTATGAACTGCAAAACCACTTTACACACTATAGTATGAATGGCGCTACTAATACTCTCAATTATTGTGATAAATATTACATGAACAATGTTCTAATATGAATATGAAACAAGTCACTTGAGAATGTTCTCCTTGTTACATTAATATTTTGTAAGTTGTATTTTAAGTAGTTAATTTAAATGAAACTTTTTTGGTTTTTGTTTCAGTTGAGGCAGTTGTAACGTTTGAGTATTGTGCTGAGCAAGCAGATGAGTTGTCGCTGAATGTCGGGGAAATTGTGAAGAATATTATCCGATCGGAAGGAGGATGGTGGGAGGGGGAGGTCAATGACAAGAAAGGGATGTTCCCAGAGAACTTCGTTGAAGTATGTAACACTAATTATCTGATTAAAATTTCAACTCAACATTCACTATTGTTCCCTGTTACAATTTAAAATCAATTTGTGGCAAACCCTGTCAGTAGCCAAACTGTTAATAATTATACTAATTTTTATTCAGATTGTAAAAGCTACACGTATTTAGTATTTGTCTGATAACATTGATTGCTTAAATTGGCAATGTTTATAAAAGATCACTTCATGGTTAGATTCGCACTATTCATTTGGGGACAGGCCATTTATATTCCTTAAAAAATGAAACCTGTTAAATAGTTTAAATTCTATATAGTTGTAGATGGTGTGTTGTCATACGTTACTTTATGTGTATTTTTAGATTATAAAATCTGATGACAAGCCCAAACAAGTGCCAGAAAGTGGTGTAGGCATAAAGAAAAGTGCTGCACAGCGGAAGTCTGTTCGAGAACTGGCAAATAAATTCAAGGATTCAAATCTCGGGTCAATGCCGCCACAGAAAAAGAAAGGTATTTTTTTACATCAATAATATTAGTTTCACAATTGTCTTTGCCTGCATTATATGTACATGCTAGGTTTTTGTAAGCTAGTTTCAAATATTTTCTTATGAACCATACAACCTAAACAAAAATATAAAAACTAATGCAGAGCAGAATATTAGCATTCAATGCTAATATTCTGCTCTGCAATGCCATTGAGTGTGGATGCTATTACTAAGTAACCACATTTTATTATATTTATATAAAGCTGTATGTCATTTGGTCTTTAATGACAAATTAAAATAAAGTACTTTTTGATACATATCCGTTGGATAACAGCAGCACCTAATAAAGCTGTTAATATTAAAATATTTTTAAGGTATATTCAGAGGTTTCCCCAGAGCCATAAGGAGTAGGGCTTTATAAGGCACTAAAGGCATTAAATTCAGTTGTTTGTCCCTGTACAATGTATAATATGTAATCTATCAAATTTGTACTCATGGATTTTACATAAAATTCTAAATTTTAAAAATGTAAGTGCCTTAAAAAAATCCTAGGGAAAGGTCTGATATTGATTTTGTATATATTTCAGTTTTATTCATTTTTCAAATTTATTTAATTACAGAATCGAAAAAGAGGAAATGTAAAGTTGTGTTTGACTATAGTATAGACAATGAAGATGAACTGGAATTACATTTGGGAGAGATCATTGATTTCCTCAGAGAGGTAATGTATTCCACTTTAATCACAGGCTTGCATCTGCAATGTACACATTAAAAATTAACTTATATAACACATTAAAAATTAACTTAATAGGGATACCCACGGCATTGACAAGATCATCTTCTGTATAGCAAACAATAAAAGTTGCTTTTTAACAACATCACTGGAGTATAGAGCTAGAAATGTAATAAAAATACTGTAAACACATTAAATTAATCAATGTACTGAGCACCACTATAAAGATTAATTTGTCAAACAGTTATTTCAACACATGGTCTTGGAAGACGTCTGCTTCCATGACAGAGGTTACACTTTTTATTAGCAGTAAGGTATCTTTTATATGTAGACCTTAAAGCAAGTACCTGGTATCGCACATTTGATGTACGACTGGTTGAAACAAGAAGAAACCCAACAGGTCTACTTCATTTTGTTCCATCATTAAGCTAGTGGCCACTCCTGGCATCTATAAGTATAACTGGTTTCTTACACTATGCAATCATATTGTCTTGACAATCTGAAGGTTGTAGTCTGTAGATTAGGGCTTCTAGAATTTTTTTAAATTTCAATGGCCATGGGGCTAGGGAATTATAAAATTCACTGGCCGTGCTTAAATATTCACTTGATGAAAGTTTTTTTTTTTTTGCCCGAGTCAGAAAAACACTGGCCATGTGCATCGAGTCACCATATTCTAGAACCTCTGAGATTGCTATGTATTGACCTGTTTTAAGAGTAGAGTTGAGAAAGCAATTGTCAGCTTGTAAATCACACACCAAAATACAACCAGTCATCAGACGTGAATGTGTTGGCTTGTCGGAAGAGACAGTTGGAGAATTGTAAGATTAGAGTTGAGAAAGCAATTGTCAGCTCAGAAATCATACACTAAAATACATGTGTTTGGCTTGTCATAAGAGTAGTTTTGAGAATAATAATTATTGTTAGCATACAGTCTACTGTGTAATGATATATGCTCATAAACACTGCATTAAATGCTTTGCTGTTTTTCAGGTGGAAGATGGCTGGTGGGAAGGTACATTGAATGGTAAAACTGGTGTTTTCCCGTCTAATTTCTGTGAGATGATAGAGGAACCAGAAGAATCTTCACCCCAGCCACCTGTGGCAGCAGACAAGCCAGTTACCACTACCACAGGCAAGGCTGCTTTTGTCTACTCAGCCGTGCACATTATCAATATATCAGGATCATGGTTCTTATGGGTCATGGAAAATGTGGAAAGTCATGTAATTTCAAATGTCACTTTCCAAGCCTGGAAAGTCATGGAATTTTTGTTTTGATCATGGAAAGTCATTGAATTTAATTTAAAATATATCGCCATTAAACAGTAAGAGGTGCCCACGTGTACATAGTGTGCACAACAAAGGGACCAATCACAACACTAAGGGCCGATTTCTCGTCACCGGTTTAACCTGATCGCCCGATTAAACCTTTTTTTATTTATTGAATTGTTCGTTATATGATAGGATAAAAGTCAGATTTGCATTCCCGGCGGACTTGGGTTACTTTTACACCGGTTTAAATCTGACGGTCGGTTAAAACGTACTGTTTAGCCGTGTTTAATCAGAGTTTAAAACGGCGATCAGGTTTAAACCGGTGACGAGAAATCGGCCCTAAGATAGCACATGTCTTGAGCCAAAGGGGAGGTAATCTGACAAAAATAATCATCTTTTTCTTTTTAGTGTTGGGGAGTAAATGTTTCATAACTTATGATCATGTGCATGTAGTTCGTATTGCCATTACCCTTTGTTATTCCATGAAAAATATGTCCGATTATAGTGCTTACATCATAGCCTATACATGTATAACTGGTAATGTATACATGTCTATAAAATCTGTGCTAACTTGTCATTATTTAAAAAATCTCATGCTATTTGACATAATCTGCTTTTTCTCGACAAATATCCTGCTTTCTGGTAACTTGAGGTTGACCGGAATTTGCTTGATCAATAAGTGTGTAAACCCTAAATATTGTCTCAATGAACACAGCTTGAGACTCCATCCCGTCCATTGTTTAATCCTTTTAATGTAACTTTGTTTCTGTTCATCTAGGCGAAACAGAGGAACCTGCAACTGACCATGTCAATGTGATTAAGGGCAAGAAGGTGATTGGTGTGGGCCTTGGAAACATATTTGATGGAGGACCAATCAAATTGAGGAAGACAAAGATGGAACCTAAAGCCATAATAGAAAAGCCATCAGATGCAAAGGTATTCCATATCAATGCAGTTGGTTAATATGTGACATTGTGACAGTGTTTTATGTATAACAATAAAGTGTATTTTATATTCATTAGTATCGACAAATAGTTGTATTGTTTTTGGAAACTAGCGGCCTCATCCTGAATTCTCTTGTGTGTATCTTGCACATATGCAATCGCTAGCTACCCAAGTCTAACAATTATTTATGTACCCTATTTTCAAGCCATCACACAATCAATCTTTGACAACAATGAAAACCAATATCTCGCTCTTACCGGAACACATGTGGGTGCTTAATCGAACAGATTTAAAATAAACTAATATTTTGAGAATAATCATCTGGTGCACTTATCAGGGTTTTCTTTCAATAGTAATGACTTGATTGACCCCATTGTAATAATCTAATCCGTAAGGAGTATACAAATTAAGAAAACGTGTTGTTTATTCCCAGGAGCCAGCCAAACCGACTGAACGTGGTACGACACCACCGCCTATTCCTAGTACTCCGATCCCACATGCTCCTGTGTCATCACACAGTCCGCCAGCAGAACCTCAAGTTGTCAAGAGGGAGAAAAAAGACAAAGGTCTGTTAGAATTTTATTTATTATTTAAACTAGTTTTAATGTAATTACAATTGTGACATGATTTTGACTAAAAATAACTCCGCGGAAGAAGATCCAGCTGAGATTCGTTGGGCTATTTCTCGTCGTAGCAAGTGATCCTGACATGTTCATCAAAGGCTGTGTTGTGTTATATTCTGTCTGGGAAAATGCACGTGATAGATCCCTTGCTGTTATTCGGTTAGAGTAGCCTACGTGGCATAGCAGGTTACTTGCACATGACTAATCAAAATTCATTTATCCTCCTGCCCCAATCCAAACCTCGCTGAGCAGTCCAATACCATGTACTAAAGACAAGAGTTTCAAACTTTCAACGCTGTGTCCAGTGCGGTATGTACTCCTGTTTAATCAGACTTTCTTTTACATGACCAGTAACTGACAGATGGAAAAAGTACATCAATGTGATCTTCATTCAGTTATCCGAGTATCAGAAATCCTTAGTCCCTTGTTTCATTTTAGGAGAACACTATGTGATTTGTGGTGTATGCTCTATTATAGGTGACAAAGCCATAGTTCGCTTCTCGTATGCAGCGGAACAGCCCGATGAATTGTCACTTGAGAGTGGGCAACTGGTGAACATTTTGGACATGAGGCTAGAAGATGATGGCTGGTGGAAAGGAGAAGTGAATGGCAAAATTGGTGTCTTCCCTGATAACTTTGTTGAACTGGTCGTTGAAGAGGTTAGCAACATGTTACACTTTGTTACAAATTTATTTTTACTTTCTCTAATCTTGTTACTTCCTTTCAAAATTTGTAACATTGTGGAATATGATTGAGTTATGCTTATAGTGCACAAGTATGTAAAAATGTCTTGTTGATACAAGCACAAGAAGCGTAAGGGGTGTCAAATGTGCAGTATTGTCAGTTATCTTGAGTCAAGGGAGCGTCAGGCTCGTTTGATTTTCTGTATCTTTGTGCACGATAAGAATAATGCAAACTTATTCCAGGGTAAGTATTGTTAGAGAAGAAATTTTACTCCAAAAAATTTGGTATTTGTTCAGGCACAGATAAATTAATAATGAGATATCAAATCAGTTAACATGACAGTTATTTTCTCTTGTGAATACCTAGGCTACATCAAGCAGTGTTTCAAGTAACATTACCACTCCCATAACTTAAATACAATAAAATACTCTTAGACTGGAATTTGTGTATGTGGACTAAGATATTTTTGACCTAAATGTTAATAATAAAGCATTGTATACATCTTATTCCTATTGTTGGAATAAAAAGTTAAATTTCTATTATGTATGATAACTAACATGGCATGATATACATAAGCGATCTATTCTATAACTATTGCTGCTGTCTGAGACTGAATCTAATATTAAATGTCTATTACATAAAATTTTAATTATAATTGTAGCCGAAACCAAAACGACCTTTACCCCCAACAATAAACAACACAGCAAAGTCTGGTCCCACTCCTGGTGAAAAACCTGCAAGCATAAATCACAAGGGGACAGGACTATACCCCAAACTGCCGGACAAAGTGCCTGCTGCTGCTGTGACCACTGATAACAAGAAACCCAATGTAAAAGTTGAACTGAAACATGAACCGAAACATGAACTTACTCACAGTCACAAGAAAGAATCTACTGGTAACGCTTGTTATATTATTGTAACACTTGTTATATTATTGATGCCTTTTTTAGAGCAAAATAATGAACTTTGTGATTGTCCCACATTGTTTTCAGGTCTTGAAAGTTAACGTATATCTTATAGATCTTATTGTGGTGGCTTGGTAGTGACTTACATTTAAAAAATCAATTTTATTAGTTACACTTTGGCGTCTGTACTTTGCTCTTTAACAGGAACATTACGTCTATTTCTATATAGTGTTCTGAAAATAATATTTACTGACCCACAAATAAAATGCATCAACTTTTAGACTTCGAAACACTCATTTCTCTGAATATCTCTTCTTCACTGATAATTTTGCACGTCAGTTGCTATGCTGTTTGTTTCCTATAAGAACTCACAATTGCATTACGGCTTTGATAACATACCTGTAAAACAGTCTGCCATGTGACCTAGTTCTATGCTTTGTTTTGCCTTGATGTGAGATGAATTATCTAAATAGCTCTCCACATTTACTATTTTGATTGTATTGTGGGTCAGTTTATGTTTTTCACATCACTGGTACATGCGTGATTTCTTTGTAGAAATTTAGGGTGTCTGATATAGTAACAGGTAGAGGGTTTAGCTCAAATATCTTAATATATATATGTACTAAACTGATCCAAATGTCATTTATTCCTTTCAATTCTTCTGTTTTAAGATTGGAAAGAGACACCTAACCCTATTGCGCTTCAATTGTGCATGTAGCAAAACAGAACAAAGTTGAAAAAGTCATATCTCTGTACAGGAAAAGCTATATTTAATAGAATGTTCCTACAAAACCATTTTAATTACGAGAATGATGAGAGGATCAGTATTGGCATCCATTGTTGTTAGTTATAAAGTCTGCTTTTACACAACAAATTATACAAATACATACATGATCTTCAAGTACGATTTTGTCCTACACCAGCACAATAGAGTCATTATGTAGTTAGAATCTTAGATGTCTAACCAAAACACTGACCAGTTTTCGAAGGTTCGCTAATTTTAACATTTCTATAATTATGCTACTACTGTTACAGTAGTAAGAATATAATAAATATGTATTCTATAGAAGCTAGCCTAACACACATGAGCAATGAACTGATACACACGTAGATCTTTAGACACAATGGGGGAAATTTAATTGTTAGATGGGGTGGAAATAGGAGAAGTATGGTTGTCATATTGTGTTTAAGAAGAACCTTTGCAGCACTTGGTGATTGCGTGGTGTCTGTATAGTGTGGAGGTCGTGGTATGTTATAGCTGATGAAGTTGTGGTGTGCTCACCTATTGCAGAGATTGTATCAACGAATGCAGTGACTAGTAGAAAATCAGGGCCACCTCCAGTCAGCAAAAAACCTCCCACTGTCAAACCGGAATCCACCAAACGAACTAGTGACTCTAGAATTGAGTATAAAGAACGTTTCTCGTCTAAAGACAGTAAAACTAAAGAAACAAAACATTTGGAGAAAAATGCAGAATTGAAAGACGACCTTTCTGAAGACGAAAACCTGGTGGATACCGATGAGGGTAATTGTTGTTCAGCCTTGTTGTAATTCCCTCCACTGCGATGCCCTTGTGATATAACAACCTGTTTGAAAGCACCTCACTGGCTCTTTGAAACTGTGGTTGACTTGGTAGATAGGCTTGTGGTTGTAAGGCCATGCTGATGCATGTCATTTGTTCGTTGTTGTCGTCAGGTTAATGTATAAACTACATGTATTTATTGTAGGCTTTGCTTTCATTAGCTGTTACAATACATATGTTAAGATTGTTATTACTATGTTGATCCCTATTATTTTGCATTACAGTGATCACCTGTTCTGTCCAGTTAGCATTAGGATAAAGTTTTCATAACTTATTTTGATTAACCTTTAGTTACAGTATTTGATAGGGAATAGGTTAACAGTGGGTTCTTCAGTGTTACATCACTAGTTATCAACAAATTTAATGCATATGAATACACTGACTTTTTTGTCTACGAAACACTACAAACAGTTTAGTTTGTCGAAAGTTCCTATTTGAATATGTTTCCATTTATCTCTTGGAACCTGGGTTCAAAGATAATATTTTGTAATCTGTGTAATCTCCCATAGTATTTTGCTGTGTTAATTATGGATAAATTTAGAAAGGATTTGAGATATCATAATAATTGTTTAGTTTAATTACAGTGTTTTGCTTTGTATGGAGAACTCTGAAGTGAAGATTTGAACTATTATTATATTTTTCTGCAAACTATTAACAATATCATTATGCATGGTCTTTAAAATAGTTCTTGGTTTTCATGGACTGTGGAACATAAGCATTAGCAAGCAACAGAGTAAAACAATATCTTTCATTAAGTATGTTCTTGGTGTGTGCACACCAGAGTAAATGTGAAAACATTGAAGCTAAAATATTGCATTTCAAATCTTCTTGATTACATTTCATTCGGTTGTGAAATAATGATATATAAACAATCATTTTGTTCCACAGTCTCTGCTTTCTAGAATTATTTGTTTTATAACTTGTTATAAGTTGGTGGTTGTGCTTGTTTGTGAATAAAGCATGTGTATTGTTTAACAAATCTGTTAATGCACTAATCTTTGTTTTAATAGCTAACTTTAATACAATATGTGTGTCTTTCCGGTTTTCCCACCGACCATAAAAAATGTTATTTTCCGCAGAAACCGTGGGAAAAAATCCGACCTTCCTGTACATACGATACCCATTTTTTGTTAAAGGATGAAACCGGAATCACATTTTGTATTTGTTTGGGCATTAACCACTAAGCTGCAGTGCACCTAATGCTTGTAAGTTATAGCAATCATTGTACAATGACGAACATAACAGCAAATCATGTTAAAAAGTGAATAGATAAAAAATTGAATTGTTATAAATGCACACATTTTTATGGAAAACAATGTTTTTGAAGACGTCGGTGATCACATTGATGACTTAATGAATACAAGTGGCCACTGCAGTGGTTTGTACTTTAATGTTCTATTTATTTTTCTGTGCATAATTTCATTTTCATTATTGTATTATTTAACTATGCTAAGATTTAGTAATATTTCTATTTGCAGCCAGCATAATCAGATTACATTTACAGAGCATTCTGTGTAAACCAATATGTACAGCTAAACCAATATCCTGAAATCTGTTAACCAGCCTATAACTATAATCCAGAAATCTCTATAAACCAGCATCTGACTATAATCCAGAAATCTTTATAAACCAGCATCTGACTATAATCCAGAAATCTCTATAAACCAGCATCTGACTATAATCCAGAAATTTCTGTAGACCATCATCGCTAATAACGAACTTTAATCTCTAAATCTCTCAAAAAATGGTTCATGTTTAATAGCACTAGAAATACTTTATGTATGTCACAAGATCGCTAGTCTTCCTGTAGTGCCGGGTCAGGACATAGTTTAGCGGTAGAATGTCTGCCTGTGGCGGGATGGGTCGAGGGATCAATCCTCCATAGCACAAAACATTTTATGGGCTATTTTCCGTTCCAGCCAGTGATACACGACTGGTTTATCAAATTCCGTGTTGTGTTGTGT
>JAULBR010121127.1:0-19193 GCA_032355825.1 Melanodrymia aurantiaca
TTTCCCTCGCTATAAGTTCACTCAAACATGATCATTCACTCAAATTTCTCACTTCTTTCCCTCGCTATAAGTTCACTCAAACATGACCATTCACTCAAATTTCTCACTTCTTTCCCTCGCTATAAGTTCACTCAAACATGATCATTCACTCAAATTTCTCACTTCTTTCCCTCGCTATAAGTTCACTTAAACATGGTCATTCACTCAAATTCCCCACCTTTCCCATCTGTTTCTTGTACATCAGTAAGCCTGCGTGATTAGAATGTTAGTACATTCTCAAGTAATGCAACTTGTTTAAATACATTGCAGGCGAAGAGTAAATACACAAGAATCAAAACCTGCCGATTGCTATATCATGGTTTCTCCCAACCAGAGTACAGATTCATCTTCAGAATACGGTTAGTTAGCATGTGTATGATGTATTAACTTATCCTCAAAAGTTGTTTGGCCTTCACTTACATTTCCTAAAATTTACTATGATTATTTTAAAAGATAAATATTACACTGAATTTCAGTTGATCAGACAATATTGTGTTACCTGTATGTAGCTCTCTGGCTCGGTTAAATGCATCCCTATGTAGACCTTCTCCCAGGATTTTAAAATTCACCAATAATATTATAATGTTTTGTAAAATCCATTGGTACAATTTTGATAGGTTATGTATTATACATTGTGCATGGACGGACAACTGAATTGAAGGACAACTGAATTGCAGGCACTTATGATTCGTTTACAGTAAATCAAAGGTAAGGAATAGTGGTTCCCTATGCATTATGGCTCTGCGGGAACCTCTACCTACGAATACAAGTGGTTTACTAAACAAGAAAATACGGCTATTTTCACTTCAGTTCAAAATTATATCCTAAATAGTTTCTCTCCCCAACCTCTTTCCATCATCCAATTACCTTTTCCACTATTTAAACATGAAAAATTATAATAATTATGTTCTATCATTGATGCTTTTTGCAATTTATGTTGTGTATTTGTGATTGTTTTTTCATTTATGTTTTGTCTGTCATCTTGTTAAAAATGTAAAGCGTCAGGAGCAGCCTTCATATAGGCTCAAGCATCTTGGTCAATCCCACCACTGATAAAAAGATGAAATAAATATTGTTTTATTAGTTCATGTTTAGTCATTCCTTTTCATGCAGAATTGAAAGCAATAAAAGGCAAAGGGAGAAAAAAAGCCTTTAAAAGGAAGCTGAAGGAAGTGAATGGATGCAGTGATGTGGACCCTATATCAGTGGACGCTACTTCAGATGATGGTGACTATCACAAGTTGCTACCAGACGTAGGCAACACCGTGATTAAGTTGTCTCAACTCTGGAGCCGTGTGCAGCATATGAAGAGTGAGGATTTATTCACACAGCAATTTGAGGTACATAATTATACCGTCAAATCAAATCAAATCAAATCATAATGATATTGTTTAATGTTCAAGTTTGTAACTCGACCATCCTTTGCAATATCCTTCTGAAGTTTAAGTGAACACGTTAGGCCTAAAACGTGTGTTTCCAGTTTCATCCTTTAAACTAATATGGTAGGAAATTAAAAGGATTTTATTTGAATTTCTTTGGTTAAATTTTTTTATTTTTAACTTTTCGTTAAAAAACAAATTTTTTGTTGTTGTTGATGCCTTTGATGACCACATAGAAGAATAACACTTTTCTAACATCTTAGATTCTTAAACGCTCAAACTTTAGAGGTGAGAATCACATGGTCTTGAGCAGTTATACGTTAATAAATAGGAAAACAGTCGACTATAGACAGTGCTCATGGGACTTCAGACTGGACTTTGTGTCTTGAGCAGTAATACGTTAATAAATAGGAAAACAGTCGACTATAGACAGTGCTCATGGGGCTTCAGACTGCACTTTGTGTCTTGAGCAGTAATATGTTAATAGGAAACAGTCGACTATAAACAGTGCTCATGGGGCTTCAGACTGCACTTTGTGTCTTGAGCAGTAATACGTTAATAGGAAACAGTCGACTATAAACAGTGCTCATGGGGCTTCAGACTGCACTTTGTGTCGGAGTAAGTATCAATTTAGAAAAGTTACTAAAAACAACTTTTATATTTGTTTATTTATTTGAAACAACTTTGTAGCAAACGTTTTGTTGTATGTTCAACACATTTAACAAATTAAATACATTATTACGTTATTAGTAACAAAATGTATTTACGTTAGTATTGCATTTCAGGCACTGCCTTGTGGTCTTATAAACCCATGTGACATTGCAATGAAGCCAAACAATAGAGCGAAGAATAGATACAGAAATATATGTGCTTGTATGTATATTATATCATTATTTATTACATACCAGTTCCATATTATGACCAAATTACAGTAGTGTTTTCCCTAAGATTGAGGTAAGGCATGGTAAATTTAACTATATCGAGGCATTCTGTTGACTTCCGAGCATTTTCAGGGCACATTATTTTCGTAAAGGAAATTCAAGTGCACAATTATTATTATTATTATTTAAATTCATTTAATTAAGTCTAATTATCGTGTTTAATTGTGTGGTTGGGAAATATTTTCATAAAATTGAATTCCTGCAGAAACCTCTCAGTACATGTATATATTTTCATTCGTGTATAATGCCACTCATGAAAATATTGATTTGATACTTTTCACTCGATGTAATAAACATGTTATCCTCCTCTATATAAAAATATACCATCTATGTGTCTTTGATATTATATATAGGAGGTTTTGGTAATAATTAAAAGGAGTAATTGTTTTAGAAAATTAAAAAAGTTTGTATTTCTTAATAATGCAAGGAGTGGGGTGTAGCTCAGCACAAGAGCTTCTGCCTGAGGCTAGATGGGTCAAAGGATCTATCCTCCTCAGGGGCCTGTTGGGTTATTTCGCGTTCCAAACATTGATCCACGACTGCTGTTGCTCTTTACAAATAGAAACAGGATATTTCAAATTCCAACCAAATCCACAACTGGTCCATCAAAGGTTTGTTGTGTATGTTATCCTGCCTGTGGAAAAGTACATAAAAGATCCCTTGCTGTTATCAAAGAAGACTAGCCTATGTGGTGACTGCTGGTTTCCTCTGTGACCATGTGTCAATATAACCATGCGTTTAACATCAAATAATAATCAATGTGTTCCAGTGGTGTCGTTAAACAAACTGTTCGCATATCACTCTGGTTACAGACGACTGCTCTCGAGTTGTTCTGAGTTGTGAGCCTGATGATCCTGATTCTGATTACATCAATGCTTGCTATATAGACGTGAGTATGAAATCATTTAATACACTTTTAATTTGTTATCTCTGGCTAGATTATACCATGAGGTTTTATTTTCACTTCATGCATAATCTAAACGATCAAATATCCTATGCGGAGCATCTACCTTTATTCTAAACTTTAAACATATTTATTTTGTATTTCTTCCTTATTTCTGTAGATAAATTAACGTTTATTCACTGCATAATCAATTAACATTTCTATTAAAAATATTAGACTAAGTATTTGTGACAAATTAAAAGATGGGGCACAAACTTTAATCTTTTTCAATATTTATATATCCTTTAAAAATAAAATTGCTTTTTTTTTTCGACAATCAACGAAATCATATTAAATTTGTGTTCAATCAAACTATTACAAATATATTTGGGTTGGGTTGGGTCATTTTTGGTGTGCTTCCATCAGAAAACTGTTCAAGCACACCTGTCATGGGCACAACCTCTGACTTCGCCAGAGTTCTGTCCACGACAGGCACAATGTTCAAAGTAAAATACATTAATATTGGCAATTTTGTTTATGTAGATCTATGTTCAAAGAAAAATGGTTAGTCCACCTTTTTTCATTCACTCACTGTGAAAATATTTTTTCATTTGTTGCTAACTGAAAACAAAAGTATGTGACAGCTATATATATGGGCATCTTCAGTGAATCGTTAAAGAAACTTGCATGTTCGCTTAATATAAATGTGAATTATATACTTTTTTCTTCTAAATCTACACTAAATAGGTACACATGTAATTAATGTTGATAGATGTGTGATATCTATTGGTATGAGTACTAGTATATTTAATCATAACATGCCAAACATTTTTGCCTTATCATGGACAGACACACTGTGTAGTTTGTCATGTAGGCCTGCATTCACACCAAAACTCTGGCTTCAGTTATCACCAACTTGCATCTCTATGTTAGTCAGTTCAGAGGCTAATTCCAGACTTATCATGATGATGCATGTCTTTGCATGTAGACATGTGGCTGCCAGTACATAAATAAACAGTCTCTATCATCAGCATTTTTCCTATAATCTTTCTTATTTTGTGTCATAAGCAATATCACCAGCCTAACACTTGGTCGGCATGCACTATGATAGATCTGAATTTTTGCCCGATGTATTGCTGATATATAATAAAAGTATTGTTTTTTCTCTTCCACCTCATTATTTCATGACTAAAATATTTCTTATAAATTTAACTACTAATACATGTGACTTTCATTTTCTTTACAATTATTAAATTTAGTTAAGCATGACCTGTAGTTAGCTTGTATCTGTCTTAAGAGGTCACATGTGTTACTCAATATGCTGGTTGCATAACACAAGTTTTGGCTGTAGTTTGGTCCTGGAATCATATTACCGTACTCCTACACTTGTTTTCCTCTTTATAATTAATTAATAGTCGGCAGGCCTGTGTTATTTCCTCTTGCATGCATGTTATGTTCTGGCAATAGGATGTATAATTATATCATTTGCCGTGTAACATGCCAAGCACAACAGGCTGCAGATACATATAGCTGTGCAGATATTCTACCTGTTGTGAACGGACCACACTTACACTAATCATCTTAAGTGTGTTTGTTTTTAAGCACAAAATAGGATCTTGAATGTTGTTTACTACAAATTACCTGAAGGTCACAGTATGTTTTCCAGTCATTATTATTAGCATTGCTGTTTGTTTGGGTTTTAAGTCTGGCTTCCACAGTCCACCTGATTGTATTTCTCTAACTTGGCAGACAGCTTGATGCTATTTGATATCAGTGTAGCAATCCTGGAGTCTGTCAGATACATGAGATGTTTGTACAGTAGAACGGTGATGACAAAATAACAGAATATTTCATCCGTTTACATGTTCATGTGAACAGTTGATAGGAATATAAAGCAATGTCTGTTAAACATAGATGTATTAATATCTAATCAAAGACAGAATTGCTTTCTTTACGATAAAAAATATAAACAAAATACTGTTTTCAATTTGCGAAAAAAATAGATAAGTTAATATATATAATAAGTGTAATTATTTATATATATATAGGATAGTTATTAAAAGAAATTCTAAAATAATGTTTAATATAACATTGTTTAATAACTAGGTTAGGTTTGTGTGTAAACGTACATGTATATAGGTGCGGATCCAGGATTTGTAAATAGAGGGGGCCAAGTTTTAAAATAGGATGTGCGCTATTGAAATCTTAAGTGCAATTTTGCAAAGCATTAATGTTAAACAAAATTGATCAAATAAATGACAGCACTGGAGTGCATTGATTAACAATCATGAACTATTAGATATTATGCAAACACACAGTGCTGTCTACAACTGTACTCCAAAGAAACCTGCTACCACCACATACATGTATGCTACTCTTACTGAATAACAGTAGGCACTATTTTAATGTGTGCTTCTCCACCAACCTTATAGTGCATATCACAACCTTTAATGTACGCGTCAAGGATCAGTTGTTGGAACTGGAAATAACCCAATGAGTCAACTAAGGAGCATCGATCTTCAACCTCAGGTCCGTGGTTTAATAAATTCCCCTATGAATGTCTTCTTTTTCTTTTTTTTTGGTGACCATTTTGGTGATTAGTGTGTTGTTTTCCTTCAGCTTCAGAACTGGCTCTGATGTACAATGATGAATCCGTGTTGGAAAACCATCACCTTGCTGTGGCCTTCAAGCTGCTGCAAGAAACCGGCTGTGATATTTTTGTGAATCTCAACAAGAAACAGAGACAGACACTTAGAAAGATGGTCATTGACATGGTGAGTAGTTTATTTTAGATGGATGTGACTTCAGTTTTAATGTGGCCACCCAGCACATTTATATAGAAAACAAAACAGTAATGGTGGTAGTTTGACTTAGAGAGTTACCTATATCGAAGACTGAAAGTTACAGAATATCTGAGAACTCTGTGAGTTATTTCTGCTGTTTGTTTGGAGCACTGGAGCACAATCATCGGCTATTGGAGGTCAAACACCCAGTTATGTTACCTCATAGGCTACTCTTGTCAATTGGTAGCACCATAATTTTCAGGATAGCACATACCACAGCTAGTAATGAATCAATAGTTGCACTGAGAAGATTCACTCAATCTGTGTCAGAGTTTAGGTGAATGCTCTGGCACTGAACTAAATCTCACTTGTTTGCCTTCAGGAGAGTGCAAAAACAACATTGTAATATTTCATAATCACGGACAGAATCACCCTGGTGTTGTTGGTATAGCCTAGATCTAAACAGTACAGTTTATGGAAGCATTGTAAATGTATCTTTATATCAAATACAGATATTACAGTTATCGTCTACCATTACTGATTCTTGTGATGCCTGACATAATAACATGTTTACCTGATGATTTATTACAATGGTGAATGTTTTTTGTGTTGAATCGTGACTGATAAATATCTAGGAATAATCAATATTTATGTCTTAAGAGCATGAAGTTGTGTATCAATGAATTCTAAAATGGTGTATTATTTCGGCTGCAAGTTGTTATTTGAGCATTAGTGATGTATGTATAGATAAAAACTAGGAGTGAATGCCCTGTAATCTTGTGTGGGTGGTTAATAATATTGGAAAATGTGATGAAGTTTGTTTATTCTTTTAATTCATAGGGTTAATACATAGTTATATTTGTGGGAAAAACAATTTATTTTGACCAAAACTTAAAAATCTCAAAAAATACTGTGCTGGAACATCATAAATATTTGTATCTGATCTGTTTTTGGAATAATTGAATATGTACAAAGTTCATTTTGTTGAATTGTACAACTTACCAAGGTCATCAGATTTATCTGCCAGGTCATATAATACGTAGGGTAGATTATGTGGTGTGGTTAGCAAATGATTTTTTATATGTTTGAAAAATGTTTTGAACATCTTTTGTATCAATCATTGTCATTTGAATTCAGTGTTTGAAATGTGTTTTGGCCGTTCGGCATACTTTAAGCAATCACCAATGGCTGGCACTTCATGGTCCCCTCAATATTTCACATGCTGTGCTAGCAGTCTGTAAAGGCAAACTATGGCTATTGAAGCTGGTTTAAATTAGCAGATAATTCCATGCTGCTGCTGTGGTATCAGTTGTGTGTGAAAATAATGATTAAACTTCATTTTACACTCAGCGACATGCATGTATTTCTATATAGTTTGTATATTTGTCAGTAGAGAATCCTACATGTTATTGGTTTGTTTGTTTGTGTAGGTTCTGGCCACCGATATGTCGAAACACATGAGTCTGCTGGCTGATTTGAAGACCATGGTGGAGACAAAGAAAGTGGCTGGCTCCGGCATTCTGTTACTAGACAACTACAATGATCGGATACAGGTTTGTTCAATACCATCATTAGACAATGTCATGTGCTATGTTAATTCTGAAGCCTTGATCTCTCTATTCTTTCTTTTACCTTTATTTTGAGTTATTCTCCCCTCTATATAGAGCAAAATTGGAAGTGGAAATCATTTTATTGTCTATAAAATGCAGATTTCAAATCCAGTCAATCTTTAGAAAGTTACTTGTAAAAATCTTGCTTTGACAAATTTAGTCAGGTTAGATATTTAACATTGATATCAGCATTTGTTCAATATTCTAGTAATCTGGTACCTATTAAAGTTTTGTCTGCGCAAACAGTCTTTTCATAATTCAATATGATCTATTCAATGCCAAATGTTAATGATTTGTTTCGACTATTTAGAAATGTATGATTTGACTATGTGTTATGTTTGCGTGCAGGTTTTACAAATCATGGTGCACTGTTCAGACCTGAGTAATCCAACGAAACCGCTGGAGTTGTACAAGTCGTGGGTGGAGCGTATCATGGGTGAGCTCTTCCATCAGGGCGACTTGGAACGGGATCTCGGAATCGATATCAGTCCAATGTGTGATCGCCAGTCAGCCACTGTTGAAAAATCTCAGGTAATTCTATTAATATTATAAATGTTTAAGGGAGCTCATCAGTAGAGCGTCTGCCTGTGGCTCGGTGGGTCAAAAGGTCTATCCTCCTCAGGGGACCCATTGGGTTATTTTCCGTTCCAACCAATGATCAAAGTCTGTGGTGTGTACTATCCTGTCTGTGGGAAAGATCCCTGCTAGTATTCGAAGAAGACTAGCCTACATGTATGTGGCAGTAGCGGGTTTCCTCTGTGACCAAGTGTCGATAAAACGAAGTGAACTTGTTGCCAAATGTATAGGCTGGTACAGGTTATGTTACACATTTTAACTAGTTGAAGTGTTCGAACAACCCATAAATGTTATTGTGTAATAATCGTAAGAGACTTAACGTATATAATTTAATATAAAGTAAATTAAAACTATTTAATAATGTTTTCCTTGTCCTAAATGAAAAAAAAGACAATTTCTTTTTAAAGTCATCCAAAAATTATGATAGATTTTTATCAATTTAAAACACGGTGTATTTGTTTATTGTTGAATGTCCTAAGCTCATTTGTATTCCAATTTTGTTGCTTGTATTAATGTATACCGGTATATCAAATTGAATGTTTCACTGATTTGATTATGGGTTTGTTTCAGGTTGGCTTTATAGACTATATCATTCATCCTCTGTGGGAAACGTGGGCAGATCTTGTGTTTCCAGACGCTCAGGACATTCTGGATACTCTGGAAGAAAACCGTGAATGGTATCAGTCAATGATTCCGATTAGTCCCTCATCCAGTTTTTGTAGCAATAAGTCGGACGAAAAAGACGATGAAACAAAGTTTCAGTTTGACATTGAGGAGGATAGTCAACAAGAACAATTGGACTCTAACCAGGTGGTCATTCAAATGTCCAAGGAGAACTATAATTCTGTTAATGAAATACCAGACCATCGGAATGTTGATAAAAAGTGATATAGTCTCTCTTCACTAACACAGTATTCACAATAAGGCACTGTGCAAAAACAAATCAGCAGCCAGATGGTGAAAGTGCGAGTACAATAACAGCCAGACTGCGTGGAGTTTGGCTGTCTGTTAGACTGCTTGCACGAAACTCAGGGAAGGAGACAAGGCAAGAAAGATTCAACGAACCCTGCACAACATGACTGGTTTCATCAAACGAAAAGTGATTACCTGACTGTCCTTGCTCACATCAGCGTTGTATGTGATTTCCAGCATGTGTGTGTGCGTGTGATTCGTCTGATTTTGCTGTCGTTGCCATCCAATTTTGTAGACATGCAAAACAGCCATGGTAGCAGTGACTGCCAAACAGAAAGGGAGACAACTCCAGCAGCTCAGCGATTGTTTCTCTACCTTTCCAATATAGACTATGCTAATTTAGCAAAGACAGACTTTGTGCTGTAGGCTTTGTGTGTTAAATGTCTAAGTTTACCATGTGACTGTCCAGAGCTTACAGACTGACCTGTAGGTGTGCTTGTAATTAAGCATATTGTTTAATTTATTGCATCAGACTTTGCAACAAGTATTGGATTGGGTATTTTTGGAAGCTGTGATAATTTTACTTCCTCTAATAGAGAATTGTTTTGAATGCAATGTGTATAGATTTCAGTGGTTGTAAGTTCTTTATTTGACATAATTATTATTCATCCATCTAGCAGGGTTCCCGATAATGACAAAAATATTCTGCCTCGTTTATTTGCACCAAATTGAGTTACTTACGATACCTCTATCATGAGTTAACATCCTGTTATTGGCATGCAATTCATCATCTTCATTATAGCATCTTAATCATGGCATACTTCTTCATGACATACTTCATAACCCATCATTATTATCATCATCTCAACCGAAATCAATACTGTTTATTCACATCCTATTATCATGTTCATTATGACATCTCAATCATGACCATTTCATAATTTGGAAATCCATGTCAAATTTGTTTGCAAATTATCATAAAATTAGACAGAAGGCATGTAGACTTCCAAACAATTATTAAAAGATTTTATTTCAATTTTTTAGTAAGTTTTAAATACATTTTTAATGTTTTATTTTTTATTCAGTGTGTTAAATAAAGTTTTTAAAATTGTTATCTAATTAAATAAATAGGAATTATGCTACCTAGTATTATTTTTTCAAAATCATAACTGAAGACATTTAAAAAACCACGACTAGAGGTATTGCCAATCTTTTGTCTCAAAAATCATTAACGTAATATCATACTCTACTAAAGACAGCAAATCAGCAACATTTCTTTCAATTTCAAACCCATAACAAACAGTAATACTTTCTCATTAAACAAAAATCAATACATCCTGACAATAGATATTGCCCGTGTTATGACTCCAACATCATTACAATAAATAAATATTACCAGTGTTATAACCCAAATACATGTATCATGACATCAGATATTACCAGTGTAGTAAATACTATTATAAAGAGAAATATTCATGTGAAACTAATTCATGGAAACTTGTTGAAATAAAAAATATCAATACCATACCATACTAGGAGATAGTATCCTTCGAGTATCGTAACCATAAATATCATTATCCGTGTATCATGAACATAGATATTGCCCTTCTTCCATCATAACAACATTAGATATCATACTTCTGATAGTTGCAGAATCTTACCAGTTTGCCAGTATCATGACTGAAGAGATAGACCCTTCTCTCAGTATAATTAGATATTACCATTCTCAGTATCGCATAGATATAATACTTCTCATCATCCCAAAAGCATTACCATTTTGTCATGACATAAGAAATTACCATTGTCCGAATATCAGATGGATGTTTACACTTCATATCGTTCCAAAATCATTACAATTCTCCCAGTATCATGACCATAGACATTACCATTTTCCCAGTATCATGACCATAGACAAATTACCATTCTTCCAATATCATGAATATAGATATTACCATTAACCTAGTATCATGACCATAGACATTACCATTCTTCCAATATCATGACCATAGATATCATTCACCCAGTATCATGACCATAGACATTACCATTCTTCCAATATCATGACCATAGATATCATTCACCCAGTATCATGAATATAGATATTACACTTCTCATCGTTCCACTATTATTACCCTTCCAGCATCATGACCATACATGTAGATATAGCCCGTCTCCCAATATCATGACTATAGCAGCTATAGACCTACTTTCACGACTATTGATGTTTCACTTTACATCGTTCAAAAATCATGACATATTTTCGTAATTACTATTCTGGAATAACTTTTTTTTCAGAACACAAAACAATTTAAGAAAAGCATAATTAAATAAAATTAACAATTATTAAATTAAAATGTTTGTAATTTTGTTTTAAGCTTGTTATGACAATAAATTAAGTGGAATTTAGTAACATTTAAAAGTGTCTCAAAGCTTGTTTTATTTTTCATCAAAACATATTTTTTTGCTGGTCATCTCCTTTCATAATGTTCTATGCAGTTCAATATTCATTTATAAACCAAGTAGTCAAAGTGAGTAGTTTTTTTTTTTTCCCTTTAATTTATTTCAATAATTTAGATTAACTTTTGCATTTACATCTGTAAACATACTGGATACTTCATAATTCATATTATGGATAGATAAATTGGCATACCAATAATTACTTACCAGGGTTTTTTTTAATTATTTTTCTTTCAGTGGCTTCTAGTAAAAATCGGTATACTTTATTTCGAATGCATCATTATCACTATTTAATTGTTCATTTGATCTCACCTTTGAAATGAGATGAGAACCTCTTGATTTGCGCACATTTCTTTCTGTTGTCTTCAATAGTACAGATTCATCTTGATTATCAGTTCGCCCTTTTCCACAGCAGGTAGTTCAATTAAATCGATCCCAAGTTTGCATAATTTAATTTATTGTTTGATAAATATAATAATAGTATCGGTGTGTATATGGGGACTGCATTGCAATCTTTGTTACCAACTCGTTAAGTTATTTTTTGGATTGTTTGTAATGTGACTATTCAGATGCTTCTATACTGAACATAATCTAACTTTTTTCTTTTATTCTGTGATATTAATTTGGTTCCAGTGTCTGAGTGATAAAAAATGCAAAATACAGACACACTGTTAATAGAGCACTGCATTTGTTCACCACTAAAAGTTTGCTTTTAATGGTGGTAGAATGCAAGATTTTAACCTTTGTTGTAGTTATAATTGTTAAAACTATATTACAAAAGACAATGTATGAATGCATTCAGGCAGCTAGTTTTTGGTAGACAATACCATGTTTTGTGAATCAAATAGTGCTTCGAATTGCATCGATGCAATGGACACCTACTGTTGTTGATGCTACCGGTTGAATATATATCTTTTACACGATTATTTAAAAACACAGCAATGTACATGTGAGATTAATATTGTAAATTATTGGTTTAACGTTTCATATACTATTGTAAATTATTAACAGACACTGATTACCAAGAATCCAAATATGGCCTTTTTAAACATTTGTTTTTGAAATGCATTTAGGACAGTTGTCAGCATTAATTTAGTTTATTTTAAAAATAATTTGTTGAATATTGAACACATTTAATTGAACTCTGTTTAGTTGGAAGTGTTACAATTATCTGTATGTACATCTAAGAGACGTATTAATCTGAACATGTTGGATGTTACAACATAGACTGGTTTTATACGTCTCGTTATGTACATCCAAGAGATGTATTTATTAATCTGAACATGTTTGATGTCATAACTTGGACTGGTTTTACATTTCTCTTAATGTACATGTATATAAGAGAATGTATTAATCTGACCAGGTTGGATGTTACAACATAGACTGGTTTTACTCTTCTCGTTATGTACATCCAAGAGATGTATTTATTAATCTGAACAGTTTGGATGTCATAACATAGACTGTTTTACACTTCTCGTTATGTACATCCAAGAGATGTATTTATTAATCGGAACATGTTCGAGGTCATAACTTGGACTGGTTTTACATGTCTCTTAATGTATATAAGAGAATGTATTAATCTGACCAGGTTGGATGTTACAACATATATAGACTGTTTTACACTTCTTGTTATGTACATCCTAACTGCACGTTCGATGTCATAACATAGATTTTTTTACACTTCTTGTTATGTACATCCTAACTGCACGTTCGATGTCATAACATACTGTTTTACACTTCTCGTTATGTACATCCTAACTGAACACGTTTGATGTCATAACATACTGTTTTACACTTCTTGTTATGTACATCCTAACTGCACGTTCGATGTCATAACATAGACTGTTTTACATTTCTCGTTATGTACATCCTAACTGAACACGTTCGATGTCATAACATAGACTGTTTTACACTTCTTGTTATGTACATCCTAACTGAACACGTTTGATGTCATAACATAGACTGTTTTACACTTCTTGTTATGTACATCCTAACTGAACACGTTTGATATCATAACATGGACAGTTTTACACTTCACTTTATATATATATATCCAAGAGATGTATTTATTAATTTGAAGGGGTTGGATGTCATGACATAGAATATACATCCAAGAGATGTATTTATTAATCTGAAGGGGTTGGATGTCATGACATAGAATATACATCCAAGAGGTGTATTTATTAATGTGAACAGGTTGGGTGTCATGTTAAGACTGTTTTTATCATGTTAAGGAAGTTGTTTATAATGCTGGATCTCATTCATCAGACATCTTGTTTTAAGTGTTAATAATAAACACCACTGCTATCAATCTTCTGCCAGTCCAACGGAGATAATTTGCTATGTGAACTTCTTTAGTTCTGGTTGAAGAATGCATATTGACTTTAAACACTATTAAAATAGTTTTTATGAAATATATATTTTTTGTTTTTTAAGTTTATTTAGTCTCTTTTGCAGCATTTACCATATCAGATATTGGGGGAAAAGAAAATAGAAATTTGTTCAGCTGACTGCTGGTTTTATTGTCACTAATGAAAGAATTGTTTGTAAAACTCGGTTACAAGAAAACCAGCATGAAAATCTGCAAATTATCGAAAACAACATGGTTATCCTAAACTTGTATTATTCAGATAACTTTATTATAAGCACTGGTAAATTCAGAGTAATTATAAAATGAATTATAAATGTTTAATGTACCACTGTGGTGCAATTATACAATGCCAGTAAATTTGGTTTAATATACAGCTGTCGAACTGTTTTAAAACCATTTTCAGAGATACAGCAGTGATGTTTATTTTTAACCAGCTGTAAAACATACTACTATTAAATCGTCAAAGCAAACTGCCCTTTATTGGACTAACTCTTTGAAGCTGACCTCAGTTTTAGTGAGGTGGCAATATTGGTTGTAACAGGTTTCTGAGCAATGTTATGTTTCAGTAGAACCAACAAGTTGCTAGTCATTTTGCTGTGCTACTAATCAGGTGATAATCCTTTAAAATCCTTCCCATGGTTCTCCATTGAGGACTTGCTCATATTTGCAACAATTAAAATCCTTTTAACTGAATGAGTTTTATGTTTTATTATTTATTCTGATTGTTGTTTATTGTATTTGATCCATGTCAGGATCATGATGAGCAAAGGAGTCGACCTGAGATAGGCTTAAAATGATCCATCGATCTATCGGGACAACATTGAGCTAAAGACGTAGACCATCGACCCAAGATAGGCTGAGAATGATCCATCGATCCATCAAGACAACATTGAGCTACAGCTGTAAAGGGGTAGAGCGACCACCCAAGAGAGATCATTTTAAGCCTATGGCGAGGGACGTAGCTCAGAGGTAGAATGTCCACCTGTGGCGGGATAGGTCGAGAGATCGATCCTCCACAGCGCAAAACATTTTTATGGGCTATATTCCGTTCCAGCTAGTGAAACACGTCTGGTTTATCAAATTCCGTGTTGTGTGCCATTATGTCTATGGGATAGTGCACATAAAAGATCCCTTGCTGTTTTCGGTAAGAGCAGCCCATGAAGCGGCGACAGCGGGTTTCCTTTGTGACCATGTGTCAATATAACCATGCGTCTGACGTCCAATAACCGCTTACTAGTATTTATAATCGATGTGTTTCTAGTGGTGTCGTTAAATAAAACAAACTTTACTTTGCATGTTGCAATTATTGGGAAACAAACACAGAACTGGTTAAACGTGTTCACTTCATAGTTTATCAATAGAGCTACATGTATGAGAAAACCACGTGAATCCGAAACCCATTAGTCGGAAGATCTTTTGTTTGAAGGTTTCATACTCCGAAGGTTCAATAGTTCATATTTGCATTCGTCCAAATTTTAAATGTATTGTAACTCATTACCAATGTTTGCTTGTTTATGCATTGCTCATTATTTATTTGCACATCAGTTGTAGTGTATGGGAATACTGGCTGTTTTTGTGTTTTGAAATCGGTAAAAGATGATACATTATTCAACATCTACATAACCAATTTTAAGTGCCTATATTATTCGTTCAAACTGAAATATATGAACTTGTGCATCACAAACATTGACCACGCGCACTCAACCGTGCACACTTTACTCAATCATGCGTTCATCTTGGCAATTGATACTTTTCAAGATGGCACTTACCCCGTTACTTACATGTATCTATTATTTAAACAGTTTTGAAAGCACCTCTTAATAAATTATTACTCCAATTGCCTTACATTTACACGCACATATTAACTTACCTTTCTCCTCGAAGTAAACAGAAAACAAAAATCATCGGTCATTGAATGTTGTCACTTAGTATCTTTGCCATTTTGAAATAATTTTCCTTCAAGAAAAGCTGTGAATTCAATGTATAGCCGGAACTTATAAAGTAGGACGTATTTACAAATAGACGCGAACCCTGACATATCTTGAGAGTCGACAGATGCTCCATCTCATACGTGGAACACAGTGGAGAGACATTCTTACGCAAATGGACAATACACACTGTGCAAAACTTTTATTTCATATCAATTATAGAATGATGTAGCTTCTCATTAGCAATTTCATCGAATACCGACTTTGTCAAATATTTTCGGATTACCGAACTAACGGAAATCGTATGTTTAACATAACGTTATAATACCTCGAACTTCGGACAAGGTAAGTCCAGTGCATAGTGATGTCCAAAATGGAAAACAAACAAGAAGATTCGGTTTCCAGTTTAGTACGGGAGTTTATGGAAACGACGAGTATGCACGGACCTTGCCGAGTGGCGGGGAAGGGAGGAGTTTTCAGAAAACTATTGTGGTTTCTCTTTGCCTTCACGGGATTTGGTAAGCCGATATTATCTAGATAAAACTATTGTGGTTTCTCTCTGCCTTCACGGGATTTGGTAAGCCGATATTATATAGATAAAACTATTGTGGTTTCTCTATGCCTTCACGGGATTTGGTAAGCCGATATTATCTAGATAAAACTATTGTGGTTTCTCTATGCCTTCACGGAATTTGGTAAGCCGATATTATCTTGATAAAACAATTTCTGTATATTAATTGTTATAACATGGATGAATATATTTCAATATAATTATTGTCAATTATGAAAATAATGTTAAATAGCAAACATACAGACAATGAATCTCAATGGAAGTAACACCAGCTTCCATGGGCGTCACTTGGTAGGGAACCTTTTAGAGTGGGAGGGTGCAACTTGCAAATGCCCCCATTTTTTATTGTAAACACACATTACCACGCAGTAATGTATTGTATGCAATACATGCGACCAGAATGCACCAGACATCTTTTCTGGGTGAACAGTGGTTGCTCAACAAAAATATTTGTCACAAACGGTCCACCCCCACCCCACCCACTTTTCTTCAGAAAATGACGCCCATGCCACGTTATAGAAACATAAGCACAACCTAAATTTGCATTTAAAAAATATATATACATACAACAATATGGAATACTATATGAGTGGCCGTTAAATAATATTTATCTTATAACAAGTTTGTTTTGAACAACGAGCTGTATGATAATGGTAGAATGCAAAATCTTAATTTTTTATTTAAATACAAATTATTTATAAAATAATAGCGCAAAAGTGACATGATTTCTAATAAAATAAAGTTAAAAGTGTGTTTTATTTAACGATGCCGCATGGTTATAATGACACATGGTATCAGAGGTAACCCGCTGTCGTCGCTTCATGGGCTACTCTTACCGAAAAACAGCAAAGCGACTTTTATGTGCACTATCCCAGAGACCGGATAACACACACCACGGAATTTGATAAACCAGTCGTGTACCACTGGCTGGAACGGAAAATAGCCCATAAAATGGTTTGCGCTGTGGAGGTTCGATCCCTCGACCCATCCCGCCACAGGCAGACATTCTAGCTCTTGACTACGTCTCTGTCCCGTAAATGAAAGTCTAATGCTGGCTATTTGTAATATATTTCTGGCTAATGGTTTATTGTTTATTATTAAAATTAAAAAAAAAAATTTTCATAGACATTTATTTGCCCCAGAAACATAGGCAGTGAAACAGGTTGGGGAGCCATGTTCACTGCCTTACAAAATATATAAATTGTAACGTCTATGGCTAATATAAATATTAAGAAAAAATTTATATTAAACAAACAATACAAAACATACACGCACTCACGTGTTTGCACAAGTCCACCCACAATACCACACAACTGACTACATACCCACCCCCCACACACACACACATCATCATCATCATCATATTCATCATCATATTCATCATCATATTCATCATCATATTCATCATCATATTCATCATCATAAACACACACTGACAAACATTCTTACGTCTGATTGATTGGGAAAAGTAGTGCAATTTTTACTCCTTATGGTCTATTCCATGACGAGCTAAGGTGGATTGCATACCTCAGTAACCCAGAGAGCTATGCCAGCAAGACAACTATACTGTTATCGGTGCTAGCCCTGTGATGATAGAAGACGGTATCATTCATCATCACTGGCCTCGACATGTCGGCCAGAACCAAACAAAAAGGAGAAGAGCAATTTTAGTCTTAAGTCGGAACAAAATTACACTGAATAAAGTGTTTACACCAAAACAGGAATTTTTAGCCCAGAAATTGTGAATTTTCTCTGCCATTTGTTTTTGAGAAGGGACCCATGTTCAGTCGCAGAGAATGCGTGGAGAAATCCCGATACTATAAAACTGTGACTGAAGTTGGATACTATAAAACTGTGACTGAAGTTGGATACTATAAAACTGTGACTGAAGTTGGATACTATAAAACTGTGAATGAAGTTGGATACTATAAAACTGTGAATGAAGTTGGATACTATAAAACTGTGACTGAAGATGGTAGTTATACATACGTATTGCCATCGCTCTCCGCAGCCTCAATCTGGGTGAAGATCTGATCTCTCTCCGCTTCCAGCTCGAAGATGTGGTTCCGACATTTCTTCATCTCCTCCCTGTTCATCATACACAAACAATACATCAGCAGCAGAACAAGATAGCACTATTTATTACAATATCTACGGCAATCTTAAACAGAATGGGAGACAGTCATGACTTCCCTATAATGGCAATAGAATTCGCTCCCCTTTATATTCCAGTCCTTGAGGGTCTAGTATCAAATTGTTTGTATAGTGGCTATACCTTCTAATCGCGATTAATAGTGGTGGGCGATATTACTGGTTTACCAGTTATTTGCAAGATGAAAGTCTCGATACAATATATTGCGGTACACTTTGTAAGAACCGGTTTAAACGATACGGTCGGGAGTTTCCATTACACAGATCGGTACCGGTAATGATCATAAAATAATTCCCGGAATTTTGTAAATGCATTTCTGCACGTTTTTTTAATATACATTGTAATTAGAATATAATTATAATAGCAATGGCAGATTCTTTCAAATGACATGGTAAAAAATCAAAGAGCAAAATCCGAAATATAACAATATAATGATTGACAATAGTAATAGTTTATTAAGTGAATGCATTTTTAATAAAACCAATGGTTTTGAAACTTTTGATTAGGTTTAACACATTCTGCAATATATTGCAATACGTATTGCAATACACTTGATTGTATCGCAATATATCGCAATACGAAAAAAAGAGG
>JAULBR010121238.1:0-19171 GCA_032355825.1 Melanodrymia aurantiaca
TAGATTTTGAAAAAAATTCCGGATATTTGATATCAATTCCGGTTTTCCGGATATGGGTTGAAAATTCCGGATTTTTCTGAAAATTCCGGATAGTTGGTAGGCCTGAACATATATTATTTTGGTGTATTTAAAATGTATATCTATCGATCACCAACCATCGCTTTGATATTGTTTAGGGATCAACGTGTTTCACAATCCGTACAAAATTAGGATTGTGTTTGACCTCGTCCCTTCCCTTCTAATCCAACATAAAACATTGACCAACTGTGGACCGATGTTTTTACATCGAAATACAATCCGAATTTCGCTTTTATCCCCTCACCTTCTGAACTTACTTTTTAATTGATGGACCAATTTTTGAATAATAAACAAATAAGATCTTATAAGAAATATATAACAAAATATAAGATGGAAATTACTAGAATATATACACCAGTACAGAATTTTATTCTATTCAGTGCAATTTATACTTTCTGGGTAAACATCTGAAATTAAAGGCATGGAAACGATAACTAGTGTTATCATATTATCAGCAATTTCCCGTTTATGCAAACATGTGGTGATATCATCGAAAGGATATCAAATTTGAAGTAACCGTCATAGAAGAGGTCAGTCCACAATTAAAGAAAATCTCTAAAATTCATTAAACATGGAGTATTATGTCAATACGGGAATCAAAAAGCCAACCTATGGACTTTCTGCCCGGATGCACAACCATGCTCACTGAAAAGAACAGAGTTTGAAAGGCCTGACCGACGGAACCTTATTACGTTCACCCTTGACCAGCCTCCATATCAACTATTAATCCCTTGTCTAATTATTGCTGCTGTGAGATTAATATCTTCAAAATTAAACATTAATGAAAATGTGAGACTTGAGAATAATTTAATGTCAGGGGAGATCAAAATATTTGGTAATTAGGTTTCACAGGAGGAACAACAGTTCCTTAATACTTTAGACAAATGTAACCCACAAAGCAACTTTTTAAAAATGCAACTTTATTAAAAAAAATTTTAATAAAGAAAAGAATTCTTTGTTGGTTATACATGTATTAAGAAATTGTTTCTTTGTCAGATACTACTTTGTGGTTAGAGAGAGAGAGATAAGAGAGAGAGATAAGAGAGAGAAATATATGAAGAAACCCACAGACAAGCTGTACACAACGGCTGTTGCCAGGTTGACAAGGTGAGGGTGGGGAACAATACATGAACAAAACCACAGACAAGCTTTATGCAAACCGCTGTAGCTAGGTTGATGGTAGGGAACAATAAATTAACAATATCACGGACAAGCTGTTCATACTCAAACCCATTTATCTTTAACTGCTGGAAGACATAATACACTATATGCATCTCTAACTGTTTCAAGTACATGTATATATGCATCTCTACCAGTGAATAAACCAGGTTGACCAATTCTTATGGGATTTTCAAAACTTCTATTCACCAAAAATCGAATGGTAAGACTGGCACCCTCAATAATTTGACAATGAGTTTGAGTTTCTATGACCATCATATTTTATGTTGACAATTAAATTTTTCAGTAACAGAGAGATTGAGACATGACACAGTCACACAGCCATGTGAATGATGTATATGTTGTAACTAGGGACTACATGCAAATGTTCCATCAAATGTAACTGCTAAAACAAAGAATGAGAGGATCAATTCTATTTTGCTCTTTCAAACTCTTATTTTCATGTTTATTTTCATAGAATATACAAATATACAGAGAAACTAGAAAAGACTATCTTGCAGTGGGACGTAACCTACCTGAATCATGGCGTGGTATTGCGTGGCGTGGTACTGCAGTGTTGTGGTTGCTATGTTGTTCGTCTTCATTGCTACCATGTCCGCTGTCGGTCGTGTCTGCCCCACCAGACAACTCACTCGTAGTATCTTCTGCTCTCTTTACTGTGCTCTAAAATAATGTTTTAAATTATAACTTTGGTTACTAACAACATGACTTTTTTTTGATTGGGTTACAATTGTAATGGTTTGGTGAAATTTACACATCAAAGAGTATTGATAGAAAAATCCATGGATCATGAAAGATTAAAACTGTGGTTTTCAGAAAGCTGCATGCATGTGAACATACATAAACAAACTAGTCTACTCGCTATCAGCCACAACAATGGGAATAATAGTACATTCTGTATTCTACATATTAAGAACATGAGGGTTTAAAAAAATTCCAGAAGGGTTGCTTATTAAGCATCGTGGATTGAAATGGTTATTTTTTAAATTAAATTAAAGCTTACGTTTAATATTTTGTAATTCTATATTGAAATTAGTATTCTGTGTTCTTTTCGTCAATAGCAGACTGCTCCATTCCATTCCTAAATATTAACCACGATAACAGACAAGTAATTAGTGGTGTGCTCAACTACAACATGTATGTTGAGTGTTTTTTTTAAATTGTCTTCATTATATGAAATTCTGTACTATGGGAAGATACCTCCCTAACCACCCAAATGTTACGAAATACAGTAATTTATAAAGTACTAAAAAAAAACTCAACATATACAATATACATTACATTTGAATGAGACAACCACTGTGTTCCCCGTGGGTGGACCCTTTCTGAAGCTAGTCTTTGTATGTCGTGCTTCTTGTTTTCATACAGCGCCATCTTCAACTGGATGTGTTCTGGTGTGCATGTGTTGTTAGTTAACACTGAACTTGAAGCCTGTGGTGACTACAAATACAAACAAAATTTACATACATTTTTATATTAAAAAACCCCCAATAAAACGTCTTCAAACCAAAAAAAGAAAAACCACCAAAAAACATTGGAACCACGATTACTTTCAGTTAGGACTAGGTTTTGTTAATGTACTGTATTTGCAATCGGTGAAATGTGCAGATTATCCTTAAAAAAAAAAGACTTCCAACTTTCGGTTCAATAACAAATGTTGCATGTGACAGCAATGAGTTTTTCTTTGTGTTTTCAGATTAACATATTAGTGTATGCATTGGCAGGAATGTATATACTGCAATATAATCGATATGGGCAGGGGTGCTGAGATAAAAAAAAATTAATTTGAACCTTCAAAAGCAATTGTATTTATTAGTATGGATCGAACAGGTTTTTTTAAAAATTTCCTGGAGGTGGCAGAATATGCACAAATCCTCCCCAAAAATATGTGCCTTATTACTGACACAGTGTCATGATGTTTTTTAAACAAATACCCATTACATTTCCACTAAACTACCTCCACAATCGGTGAAATGTACAGATTATTAACAACAGCTCAGAGGTTTTCATTTCTTTCCCATGAGTATAACATTTCATATCATTAGTTTCTTTTACCACTGCACATTAATTATTTATGCTAATTACTCTAACTATGATCAAACATTTCATCTACATGTGAGGACCGTTCTGTGATCTGTCGGGACAAGCTGCCCTGGTGTCATCCTACCTACATGTCGGACAAATGAACCCCCCCAAGGCTGAACACCCAACAGATGGCAAATCCCACACCATGTGTGTAATATCTAGTCATTTATCCATTGGTTTATGCTATTTGCACCATAATGAGCAGGGAGCACACATGTTTATTGTCTTTCCAGACATGCTTCATTTCTCGGGTAAACAGGCTCGAGTCACTGGAGTGGAAGAATGGGATAATGTCATGATAGCTGGAAGCACTTTAATTAATATATTTAACATTTATCAAAATTACTATTTCTAAGAGAAATTATTAATTTCCTTTATAAATTAAGAAAAAAGTTTTTGTCACATTAAAACACCACTGAAATTTTGATCAAATACCACCTAAACATTGTCATTATTATGGAAATTAATAAATAATTTTAAAAAAAAAGACGTTTTCTTTAATTTTTCAAATTCTGTTTTAATAACCATGCAACTTTCCTGACCAGTGTAATTTATAAAACAAATTCACTTTTAATATTTATTTGGGTGTTTAAAAAAATTTGCTCAAAGACAAATAATTGAAAAAGAATTGCTGTGCAGCATTTCTTGGAGATGCAAAAAATTTCTAAAATAAATTCCATCACACTTCTTAGATTAGTGCAAGTTTACAATGGTGTTTGTCGGGGAGTATCGCTCCTCCGAGCAAAGGCGACAGATTAAAGTAAGACCGTGGCTTTGTTTGTCACCGATTTGCTGTTCGATGCGATGTTTGTGTGGCTACAAAACATCGAGCATGAAGAAACAGAGCTCAAACATTTTGGAACATATGACATAGCAGTGACAAGTGACTTGGAAGTGAGAGTTCAATTATACACTGGTAACAAGTCAAATCGTCACAACATCTGTGTCAATAGTGACCAGGTCAATGTCTTACATCAACTGGTACTACCGATAGTTAAATCGTACAGATATGTTAAGTTTCAATTTTAACATGTTTTTTTTACTGAAAACACATCCGGGGTTTAAATTGTGGTGTGACAGCATTCATATGTGTAATGAAGAATATGAATGAATTGTTGTTTAACGACACCCCCAGCACGAAAAAAGGACATTGTCTATTGGGTGTCATGTAATCAAGACTAACGCCAAAAATAATAGATGTGTTTAGGGTAACCATATGGATTGTCGATTTAAAAAAAATTCTGTTTTAAATTACTTTCTGTTATATTTTTAAAGCAGATTTTTCTTCTAAAACCTTTGTGCAAAACTGACCAAAGATAACGATCGGCTGCCTTTAAATATTACATCCCTAAGTATTGATCAAAATTATTTCATGTCGCACATTTATCTTTATTTTTATTTTTAACCATAATGTTCAGTCTGTAATTTTGTTTTGTATTGTTTATTTGTGTAATGTAGGGAGCGGTCCTAATATAGGCGGTCCTAATATAGCCTGTCGAACAATCCCACAGCCGAAAAAACACAGAATAAATATTGTTTAAATCAAAATTGCCCAAACAAATTGCCTGTGTCAGGATTAAAGTGACAGACTATCATAAAGACCTTCGAGTGCCTTAAAGACCACTCAACTACTTTGTAACAGAAGTCTTATATAAATGATCACTTGGCACCCACACAGTTTTATATCGATGAATGTAACCCAAACTCTAATTGTGATGGATTTACAATGAACTCATGACCTGAAAAAATAAGAATGTTTTGCCAACAAATAAGTTTGAAAAGTAATTATATAACGTCCATTATTGTGAATATTTACCCACGAAGACTAGGATCTTGAGCCTTAATCCAAGCAGTCACTTGTATTACACAAGAAACTTATTTGTATTATAACTTTCAATACTCATAAAAGCAATTATGCTGAAGTTTTTATAAACCTCATATCCGCAGGATAAATATTTCTTGACTTAATGAAAAGGAAAATAATCAGCCAGTACTGTTTGACACTAAGTCTGAACTCAAGTCTGAACTCCCACGACCACAATGCCAAGTTGGTATCTAGAGTTCATGGAAAATAGAACATAATAAAATAGTAGTGGTAATATAGTGTAGAACTAACACATTTAGAAGGTTGAATGGTTAAATGGTTAAAGATACTTATAGGGTAAAATGGACATTTAGGAAGAGCTGTTGATCATCACCCAGATGGAGCTCTGGGTTTATTTAGATAAGGGGGTCATTTGACAGCTTATACAGGCACCGCAAAGAGCAAATGAAAATTGAGGGGACTTGGGCGAACCTATACAGATACAAACTAAGGTTGTGAAGTTGAGTGGGAAGGAGAGGGGTGCTCCAGTCTTGGAGTATCCCTCATGATTATTTTTTAAATTGAACCTCACAGATGCACTCTCCTGTCATTTTAGGGTGTCAGTAATGGTTGCAACTTCATTATTCCTCAGAGCTCATTTCTTATTTCATTTGATTCTCAAATTAATGGGCTATAGTTTTTTTTATAATTTTTTGAAATTGTTGGTATATTTAACAATAATTCAATAACATAAAATTGAACTAATTATAATTTACTTTTCCAAACTTATATGAGCAAGTCAGTGTTGAAGTAACTGGGAAACCAAAGAAATGCATAAGTACGCAATTATTATTGTACAAGTAATAGCCATTTGTTCACCAACAGTAAAAATATTTTATTTGTCTTCAACAACATGGACCCATCATTTTAAAATCAATGTGAATGATCATAAATGTTAGCAGTTGCAAATAATCTCAATGTAAACTCAATGGAGATAATTTATCATTTCAAGATCTCGCTTAAACTAATCATAAACAGGACAAGTGTATCATGTGGGATAATTAGTAATTGCAGACAAAGGAATGGACTCCACAGCAATCTGTGTGTAAACAGGTAGGTTACACACAAAACAAGTTATAATGACAGACAAAAGCTGGCTGGACAGCAATCCGTGTGTAAATAGGTAGGTTACAACAAGTTATAATGACAAACATACAACAAACAGTGTAAAGCTTGTCAGAATTGTTGTACTGCTCAGTTTACTAGCTATGTCTTTATTGAGCCTTTCAATCTTATCACTGCGATGTTGTAAGTACAACTATTGTCAACATTGCAGTGGAAACATTCCACAATTTACTCAAAGATTTGGACAATATTGGCAAGTAGTTACCTTGAAACACAAAAATTTGGTTTGTGGAAAACTGTTCCCTTTGATAATTTGGTATATGTATTATTGAGTATACAACTTTCGGTGTCATCAAAGAAAATAGAAAATTTTTGGATGTCATTATAAACATTTAGAAATTTAGAAATACTCTTAAAGACCCTCAATCACTGATATTGGCGGCAAACTTTTCCACTCTTTTGCACCTACAGACAAAGGATTCACCTTAAAAGTGTTCTAACTTTTCATCTCCGTATTTTGTGATTTCAAACATTTGTATGAAGTGCAATCAGTGATTGTACATAATATAATTACATTTTCACATTTCTGTTGACGTTTATAATCATAATAAATGTGTGCAATTATCTGGATAAACAAGGACAGTTTTCTCTTCTGCTAACATAGACCTCTGTTATGTATAGCTGACTTTATCTTATTGTCATGTAATTGTGTTTTTTGTACCAAAATGGTGACAGTCTTTAACAGAGTGCTTTCTGTCCATTCTGAATCTAAATTGAAATCGGTCACAACACATCTACATGTAAACAGTAAAGTAAATCGTGTATACTTACTGAAAGTGACTTGTGGTCTAAAGCTGAATAATTTGTCAGATTCTTGAAAGTTGAAAAAGAGGATCCCGTCGTACACGTAAGTTCAGTCGTATCTAGAGGTTCACCATCATCATCAACCTGAAAACTCAGCTCCTGCTTAATCTTCTTCTTAAGTTGCTCAACATCGTTGTCATAATGGGGGTCAGAGTTCACACTGTTTGGAATGGGATCCGGAACATCCACAGCATCCTCCATAGACGCTTTCTGACCTTCGACAACTTTAGCCTTCAACGCCCGACGTCTGTCGCGATCTGCTTTCTTGATGATGCAAATCGTAATAAAGACGGCAACACACAGAATTATCGTGACACATATCAGAGAGATGACTATGATTATGTATTGCTGCGAACCATCCGACACACCCGATACCAAGTCTGTAACGTTTCCCTGCGACACTATCACATTCAACCGGCTGTATGTCGTATGCTGCGGATTACCAGAATCGTGCGCGGCCACTACCAGATTATACACACCAAGGTCCTCGGAAGTTAGTTCTTTCGCTATGATCATTTCTCCGGATATTAAATTGAGAAAGAACATGTTTTTGCTATTGCCTTGTTCAATGGTAAATGTTAATTTGCCTTCGTCGATGATATCGAGATCCTCTGCCATCAAGGTGGTGATGATGGTTCCTACCGGTCGATTGTATTGTATGTAAACCGAATCATTCACCGTGCTTGGAAAAGTAAATGTTGGCGAATTGTCATTGGAATCCAAAACGGTCACAGAAACACTGGCACGGTCTACGAACGATGGTTCCAGTGTGTTGGATGGATCGGTTACAATAACATTAAAGTCGAAAGTTTTGAGAACTTCTCGATTCAGCTGACGAATAGTTCTGAGAACTCCGGTATTACGTTCTAATGAAAAAACATGAGACAGGTTTGTTTCGGGTGAGAATGCAAACAGAGAAATAATTACTTCATCTTGATCGGAAACATTCAATTTAGCAATAAACGTATCATTCGGTTTGTTTTCTTCAACATACACCTGGTAGTGGGGCATGGTAAATCTAGGTGGGTTGTCATTCTCATCATCAACCACCACCTCTACAGTAGCCGTTGACGTCATTAATGGTTTTGTTTTATCTCTGGCTATCACTACGAATCTAAAATATGGCGTTCTTTCACGGTCAATAACTTTCAGTGTACTGACCTGACCTCTAGGTGAAACAGAAACAATAGAATTAGAGTCGCTAAGGATGTCATAAACAATGCCCCGGTTTCCAGGACCATCTTTATCTCTTGCAGTTAGAGTCAGGAAAACGGTGCCGATATTTTGGTTTTCGGTAATACGTGCCGATATAATGCCTTTAGAAAACAGTGGAGGGTTATCGTTTTCATCTTGCACTCGCACTGTGAAAGTTGTAGAATTAACATTTTGAACCTCGCCATGATCTCTGCATGTTACATTGACCAAGTGAGATTGCGACTTTTCAAAATCGAGACGCTTGTTGAGAAGTATTTTATAATTACTGAAGTCCGAGAACTTTTCCAGTCTAAAATAATCATCCGCAATGCTACAACTAACTACTCCATTATCACCACTGTCTGCGTCAAATACAGAAACATGGGCGACGAATGTCCCAACCTCGGCAGACTCTATGATGTCACGTTCGCTTGGCGGAAGGTTAACGATAATCTGCGGAGCGTTGTCATTAACATCTTCAACATTCACTACAACTGCCGCCTGTGAAGACAGGACGGGTGAACCGGAATCACTAACTTGCACAAGAAACTTGAATATTTTGTCCTTTTCGTAATCTATAAGCTTAATGGGATACAAATCACCAGTTACTTTATCAATGTCTAGATACGTTTTTATACGTTCAGACGTCCGCGAAGTGAACTTGTACGAAAGCTGCCCGTTGAGGTTTGAATCTGGGTCGTGAGCTACGAGTTTAAGAATGGAGATATTCAGTGGAGCATTTTCAGGAATAGTCACATTAAACACGGATTTTCCAAACACAGGATCATTGTCGTTCACATCTGTGACAATAACTGTTATCTTCACTGTCCCAGATTTTGGCACCGGAAGACCGCCATCCCTAGCCACAATAGTCAGAGTGAACGTACTCAGGGTCTCGTAATCCAGTTTGTGTTTCACCTCCAGACCCAAAGCTGTGCTGCCGTCAGGATTTTCCATAACACTCAGGCCAAAAATCCCCTCTTTTGGTATCAGTTGATAACTCTGAACCGAATTGGAATCTCCAGTGTCATTATCATATGCAGCACTGATCAAGAGAACATGTTTAACGTTCACCGATTCTGGAACAGTCAGTGTTATGGCCTCGCTCGGAAACTGCGGAGCATGATCATTGATGTCTTTTATTATTATCTTCACCCGTAATATTTTAGAAATATCTGGATGAGAAGTGTTCGGATCGAGCAAATAAACTCCAACGTCTAAGCTCAGAATGCAGACTTTTTTTGACGAGCACAAAGATTCCCTATCCAGACGTACAGCATTTCGCAGTGAGCTGCTTCTTTCGTCAATGGTAAACTTGCTCGTCATGTCGTTTCCTTGCATGAAATAATATCGCAATCTGTTAAATTCATCTTGTGTGTATTTTGAATACAGTTCATCATCACGGGCGATGTTTCCAATGAAAGTCTTAATGGATTCCTCTTCTTTCATTGTATATTCTAGGTTTCTACCCTGTCCAGAGACAAAATACAGGCCATAAATCCACAAGAAATACCACAGAAGGCTCATCTTCAATGATGTTGGTGATGTCTTTTTTAATGCAGATTATTATATTATCAAGTCAATCAGGTTTTATCATGTCTTGCCAAATCTGTCACCATTTGTTCAATCGAAGATCTGAAAATATAATAAAAAATATATTAGCATTTTTAAATAGATTTAATATACTAAAAACATACTTAATTAGCTACCTCTTATTTCAAGTCATCTCCAAACTAATTCTATCCAAACAAATTGTATATACTCCGTAATTGCAAAACAATGATAATAAAATGACAAATCATTTTAAAACGGTTTAGTTTACAAGAATGAAGACATCTACCAGAACACTTGAAAATTTACCACATACATGTATACATGTAAGTTCACAATATGTTCTCTTTAAAAGACACGTACTTATGTGTCACATATCCATCTGTAAATAGTCAACTTGCAAACATTTTGCCAGTGGCCTAAAAATTCCCCACAGGAAAATGGTGATTAACACTTAAAGAGTGCTAATCTATAGATGCTGATCAACACTTAGTGTGCTAATCTGTAGATAAAACCGTTTTGAAGCCACCATGCTAACAGGTTGGGTCTATTTACAGAAATGTTCACACCTCTCCTTCACAAGCCTGTCTGTTAGCTTAATTTGCTGTAAATGCCCAGTTGCCTTGAAGTAACGGACCAACAAAACGAGTGTGTATAAATGCACCGCTGGACCACTGGTCAGCTTTCTGTCACAAACAGAACAGAAAACGAGTTACCACCAAAGCCTTTTGTACAACAGCCTACGGCAAATCCAACTGCAGACAACTTTACCAGGGTACTCAGGGCTTCAGCCACATGGTGTCTCTCTTTCACGTGCAACTGACCAGTGTCCACTGGCTGCATGCAGTTGCCCGTCCACGCAGTGCTTATGATGATGTGAGGCTAACTGTCACTTCTACTGTTAATTCCTAACATTGGCCATCAAAACAGAATTAGTGGAGATGGGTTCAGATGACAGTGGATTGCTTGTCAAATCAATGGACAATGGTCATCATTATATAATGTTGTGCTTAGAAGGGTTTTTCAGGGGGTGCACTTAGGATTCTTTTTACTTGTGTACATTTTGATTTGCTTGCGAAATATTTCACAGGTTTCACAGGTGCTAAATTTTTATTATTTAAAAAAAAACCAGAACAAATATTTGTCAGTGTCATAATATATAACTACATGTACATGTATGTACACAATTTGATTGATATAACAACACTGTCAAATACGATATAGAATGGTAAAATTTTGATTCTATAAATGCCTTGTCATATTTTATTAGCTTTTTTATTTAAAAAATACTAAAAAATTAAAGCTATAAAAAAAATTTCAATCGCTATTCACACGACAAAAAATATTGTTTCTATTAGTCTGTCATTTTTACTTACTATCCGTTCCAGCCAGTGGTACAGGACTGGTTTATCAAATTCCGACTGTGTGTTATCCAGTCTATGGGATAGTGCACATAAAAGACCCCTTGCTGTTTTTTAGTAAGAGTAGCCCATGAAGCGGTAACAGCAGGTTTCCTCAGATCATGTGTCAATATAACCATGCGTCAGACGTCCAATAACCGCCTGATTTATAATCGATATGTTTCTAAGGAAGCACAACTTTGTTTGAGTGAACTTTACGGTGCAAAATAGCATGACTGTAAATTAGCATTAAATCAAATAAAACATTAACGCCTGAATGTGTAGAAACATGTCTCGGTAGGCCTAATATTCCATAAGTTAAATAAAAGCAATTTAGGAATGACATAAAAAGGGAGAGTGCTTTCCTAACAGTACTGTAGATTAAGCTGTTAAAACTCTGCCTGAAGGATTCCGGATTTTAAATCACAATACACACACCTACATGTGGACAAAAGAATATACAAATGTATACCACTATTAATCACAGTCTATTTCACTGCCTCTTATCATGCTTCATTTGCCACAGATAGACAAAAAGGTATTTCACAAACTGATTTACTCAATGGTAAAAGCAGCCGTGTCACCTAGTTGCCAAACATCAAAGAACACAATTTTGATGATATGTGTGTAGTATATTGTGTATTTCAGTTTGCTTGTGAAACATGTTTCCTTTTAGTTTACCTCTCTTTTAACAACTCTTGAGATGGTTTATACCCCACGTAGGGTCTGATTACATTAGGTATTATTTACTGTAAACTGGATTAATACTGCAATGGTTTTTTCGTGAATGTGCATCTTAGTGTATGTTCGAGACTTTTAAAATTTCGTGAACGACAAACTCAACTTGTGAGCACTCTAACTGGGTATTAAAATAATGCGTGCATTTAAACTTCACGTCTTGAGGTTGGTCGCAGAATATACAAAATTTACTGTATGTAATTCATAATTACAGACTTTGTAAAGATCATTTTCTATGCAATGAGTCGATTCCATGTATGTATTTTCATAATTATGCATATGCGTTTGCGTTATCTACTCAAAACAAAACAAACTATTTGCTTACAAAGTGATTTTTACATATTACGGACAATGTATTATTATGGACTACATGTACGGTATGTATGCAGATCATGCCATTTATGGATAAATCGAATCTCAACATTATGCAAATTTCTTGAGTCTCAAAATTTTCTCTATAGATATAATTTATTATATTTCAATGGGTAAATTTCAAACAATACTGACATAAGATTAGGAGAAAATAAAAAAAATTGGGATGTATTGGACAGCGATATAAAACAGGACACTGACTGGACAAGATTATAGAACTGTGGTGGACAAGACAACAGAACAGTGGACAGATGAACTTTTGGCACCGACACACAATAGCAATATTCCATAATTCTGGAATGCCATGAGCAAGTCTTGCCCCTGGGTTACAAACCCGCGGTAATATTTGCGACATTTTCAGCATCATTACCCCCTGATCCCAGTGATAATTACTCTGTAATTAACGTCACCAACAGTCCACACTTGAAGATGGCCACAAAATAAAATTGTCTCCGACTTGAGAAACCCGAAGCAATCAACCACAAGATGGACAGCTGACACATTTTACCCCTGACTTGGCGGGAACTGGTGGATAAAGTGTTACTTTTAGCACACAATGAGACGTTTTTCTGCAGCAGCAACATCCTTTTGATGCGGTCAAAACATCTCTTTTGTAACAATAACCCACCTACAATACCACGCAGTATGAGGTACTGACAAAATGTCAGCTTTAATTTTTAATGAGAAACCGACGATAATGGTCAGTTTAACAAAGCAGCTGTATAGAATGGACTCTTAATTTAAATACTGAACTTTTCCCCTCCTTTTTCATCATCACACACACACATAGATGTAGCCACATTTGGTTATATGAATAAAAAGTTGCAGAACAGACAACAAAAAACCCAACTTATACAAAATCTGTTCAGGCCAATTAATAAATATAAATAAATGGGTTCTTGTGCCAAATTAGGATGTCATAAATCTGCTATATATCAATAAAAAAAAGATAACACAGCATTTTTTTTTATCTACTGTTAAGTTGAAGTTTTTGGTTGAAATAAATTTTGTGTTACAAACCTCAAACTACTTATTATAAGCCATTAGAAAGTTATTATAGTATATGCCCTTATAAAATTGTGTGCCCTTAGAAACATTCCATTATGTGCCCTTATAAACTTATTATATGCCATCATAAACAGGGTCATCATAAACAGGGTCATAAAGTTTACAAATACAGTTTCATATAAATTAATGGAAAGATATATGGTTATAATGTTGCCAACAGTATATTAGACATGACATAACTTGAAAGAAATTATAAAAATGACATGTATTTGTATTTATATAAACAAAATGCTAGCACCAATACGATTTAGTTTTCTATTTACACAAATACAGCAATAGTTTCTTAATGCACATGTATGTGAAACAGATACACACATGTAGGTAAATATACATTCCTGAAGTACCTGCAAGAACAAACACTCTCCTTAATAACAGACGAAGCGATCGAAAGAAAACATAAAAATGTCACATTGAGTTTTCCTCAGAAACATACATTGTACTCGTCATTACATTGATTTTTTTTTGTCTTTTATATTTTTCGGTAAGTTGTCTCTGCAAATCAATTAGGAGAACTGGGTTACTATGGAAACAAACACACATTTCTGGGTTTCCTGGAGAAAACATTTCTTCCATTATCCATACCACAAACTATTTATGTACTCAATAGGGAAGGAAAAAAGCATTAAGAGGTGATTTACAAAATAAATATCAGAAAATTAAATCAGGTTTTCACCTGACATATTGTATTGTGTAATATTTGATCAGAGCTCTATCACATGAGAATGGTGTACGATACACCCAGTGAGATAGACTTAATTAATTTGTGTATTTCTTTCAGACATAGTAGATACAGCTATCCAATAAATTATCTGAACCATATGGAACCATGCATAATTGTCAATGGGTTTCACAATCTGAACGTTTGGGAGAGGGTGGGGTAGGGGTGGATCAGGGTTAGTCAAGTTTGGATTTAATTTCATTTAAAAACATCTGTCCACATATTAGAATTAAAAGGGGAGAGAATAGGTCAAACATAATCCTCGAATAGATAGTTCGAACACTTCTAAACACACTGCTAAGAGTGGAAGCGTTTTACTGATGGAGTGCCTTTAATTGATCACACTGTGTGAGAAACAGAACAACAAATGCCACTGCAAACAAGTAAAGACATACAGGTATTGTGGAATCAAGTGCACATGTCTAATAAAGCATCCAGGGTGGAAGATTAAAGCCATCATGTCGTATGTTAAACTGATTAAAATCCAGTCTCACTTGACACAAAGTCAATACTCTCTTCAGAGCATGACACTCTCTAACAGATTCCCATCTAGCGCTCCTAGAAATACGAAAATGTGCTGTACTATAAATTACACACACTTCTCAGGTGTTATAATATCTCAAGCAATGTTAGCATAACTTAATATCAAAAAGAAATTTATGGGTGTTGCTATATTTAACAAATTATTTTGTATCTAACATCACTAAAAAATAATAATAAATTATTTTGTAGCCTACCTAACATCACCGAATACAAAACAAAACCAGTAGAATGTAAGCAGTAAGGCCATATATAGTAAATTAGAAAAACTACTAAAATGTATTAAATATTAAAATATTGCTAAGGGTGAAGAATAAATACAAATGCTTCATATATATACAATGGAAGGGTGGAGGTGGCTGGGGGTGGGGGTTGAGGCAGGGGCATGAAGGATGTGAAAGGAGTAAAAGCAATGTCAGAAGTAGCAATGTTCACATTGCTTTTCAGGTACGGTAAAACTATTGGTCCATAATTGATCGATATTTTTATATTCAGATTAGGAAAGGAAGGGAGAAAGACGACGGCCTCAATCCTAACAATATTCAGATTCGTAAAAAAGAACATTGGTATTTATGCAGGTATTTTTTTTTCAGATGGTTTTTGAGGGAGCAGTGGGAAGGAAAGTGTCATGTAAAAGTACATTTGTTATAGGATATCTACATACAATCTTCTGTATCTCTACCCATAAGACTTAAATAAGCGAGGTATTAGTGCGAGTACATGGGTCAGCTCACATACGTGACAGATATCGACTTGTAAAGCATAAAATGTATTGAGTAGAATAATCCACCCAGTGTCAACATTATCACTATTTGGTGGATACTGGAAGCTTCTAGACTTCTGTTGACTGCCATCAAGCGTGTATTTGCCATGGCGTATCTTGTTACGGAGCTCAATCTCAGTTTTGATAGGAAAGATAGTATGGCATGTTTGATATTTGCAGAAGGAGAAATGCTATGATTATCTATGTACACTTTTTAACACAGGCAACCCAAAGCTTTATAGTCAAGTCCTCAAGCATGCTTTCACTTTTCCTTCTTTTCCATTATTGCAATAACCACAAACAGCATTTTAAAACATGCACTTCTTTTTTAAACATTGTTTGCAAATTAAACAAATCTATAATTTTGATATCGCTATCGGATTTTTTCAGAACATCACGAGCCAAACACAGAAGGCTTCAACCTATACTGTACATTGTAAATGGATTTTCTAATATCTTTAAAAACACGTAGGTTGGAAAAATTATAATTAATTAAAAATTGCATATTCTAAATGCCACAAGATTGTAAATTTTGGATCACGACAAAATGATATTAAGAGGCATTAATATAGCCATTGCCTGTTGGTCAATCTCTAATGTAACAATAAATATCGCTTACAAAAACGATCTGCTACATTGGAAAAATAAGTGTTTACAGGTGTGTATATTAAGCAAGCCATCTGAACTGACATCAGCTAAAATATAAACTCAAAATAAACAAGTCCTCCACAGTAGAAGAATGAAAATGAAAATCATCTCTCGAAAAGCCAAGCCGGCGACATCAAAAACCGCTTAAATTAGCTTCATTTACAAAATCAACTCAAATTTTAATCATATGAATGGCCAAGCAACTGCTTCAGACATCCTCCCTCTTGTTCAACATAAAACACGCCAACAAAAACATAGCATGCGGTCAAAATCGGCAACATCAAATACAGACAAGTGGCTTCGGCGGTACGCACGCACACACGTTACATATCAAATCTGTTACTTTATAAAGACTTCACTCATTACTGAACAGCCAACCCTACACTCAGAACAGCAGGTGTTAAAGGTTGCGATATTTGATGATACTATTGAAATAGGTCCACAAACTGAATACCGGTGTCTCGCTCCTTGCCGAGATCTAATGAGGGTCACAGTACTGACTCCCAAGACATAATTGCAGTGTTTAGCGACTGCTCCATAGTTCTCAAGGCTCTCCGCTGGGCTCCAGCCACTCCCACCACATACACTTCCCCTCCGGTGACCACTGCCACAGCCGGTGGATAGCCGGACACCGCTTAAAGCCAACAACCGATGCTTGTTAATGAGAATATGGTCACAGACAAAGTGCCATTATTAAGAACACACCGGGGATGCGGCTTTGTTGATATATTTTTCTATAGAAATTGTATTATCCTATCATTAAAGAGGTCTGAAAGTGTGTCCAGTATGCACAGCTTAAACACTATTAATTATAATTTTAATTCCCCGCAATAATCCTATCTTAGAAAATTATTGCAGGTACAAATGAATTATAATTTTTAATACGTTCAGAAAATGTGAAATTGTAATATTGGGAAGCAAATGAAAAAAACTGTAAATAACAAACCAATCTATATATTTTATCTGGCTAATTAGGATTGCCTTATCTATACCAAATCATTGTTTCTAGCCTACATAAACATTATTACTTATTCATACATGTACAAAAACTACAATATGAAAAGAAATAACATTTCATAAAAAAAAAAGAACCACTTTAAGAAGATCAATATTTGTCCACCCCGAAAGTCATTACCAAAACAAATTAAGTCTGGATTTTCACAAATGTGCGAGCTCAGGCAGCAAATGCACAATCTGCTTAGACTCGATATTTTTGTACGCCCTTCTGAAAAAATCCATCGCTAATTAACCTAATTCAGTGCATAAAGCAAGGAAGTGCATTGATTGCAGGTGTGTTATAACATTGCTTCACATGCAGTCGCCTTGTCCATTAGTCGAAGATGCATGTACCGTAAAAGCACAGAGCAGCTTTTAGAATATTAAGAAGTTTGCTTAATGATGCTACTAGAACACATCGATTATAAATCAGCTGTTATTGGACATCATGTTGCATTGTTATACTGACACATGGTCTCAGAGGAAACCCGCTGTCACCTCTACCTGGGCTACTCTACTGAAAAACATCAAGGGGTCTTTTATGTGCATTGACAGGATATCACACACCACAGAATTTGATAAACCACAGTCATGTATCACTGGTCCATGAAACTACATGTATTTCCGAAAAAATTAAACCTTTCCATTTTTAGATGTTTCTCCTGAGCATGTTAGTTTTTAACTGACAAAACATCGATAATATATTCATTTTATTAACTTTTACAGTGGTTTCACGGTAAGAAGATCAATATTTCTCCACACCGACCATCATTACCGAAACAAATTAAGTCTGGATTTAATATGTGAGCTCATAACGTGCAGGCAGCAAATGCAAAATCTGCCTTGACTCAATATTTTTGCAAGCCCTTAGTTTTTAACTGACAAAGGAAGTGAGTTTTTAACTGACAAAATGTCGAGACTATATACATTTTATTAACTTTAACGGTGGTTTCAGGAGAGTCAAAATTTTGTAGGAAATTTTAAGATTATTTAAGATTTTATATCATTCTTAGATCACCAACACGCTTACCTGGACTGCTTGCAGTGAATAAAGCTTGAGTGAAGAAATTAATCTACAGGTGCACAGGTGCAATATAACTTCCACTGATGCATACCCATCATCACAAGTTTACCAGAACCCGACAGCAATAACAATCACGACAGTATCCTAATGTTGGCACATCCTTAGTCATACAAAACATTGCACACAAGCATCCTCATCAAATTTTAAATTATCTATACAACCCCTAAACTTTTCACATCTCTTTAAAGGGTTGTTCATATAACACTTCTTGAGACGCCAAGTAGAAAAATCTTAAAGACGGATTTCCGGATGAGTGTTTCTGTACTCGACAAAGGTAGCAATGACAACACTATCAACAGACACACGCTTCGTGAATGGGAAATTTGAGATAACTTTTATATCCATGAATGCATTAAAAAATCGTCTACTACCACAAGGTGATCGTATTAAAAGAAGATGGGTCCCACCATGCTGGTATTAACACTGTAAAGGTGTACAATGCTGTTCACTGTTTGTCCAGACTTGCATTCATGCTTCACAGATTGTCAATAGACACTTGCCAGGTCTATTGAGGATATCCCGCTGTGTTAAAACAATATCTCTTCACAGTGCTGGAATCGATAGCAGGGGTAGATGAACGATACCTTTTTTAAAAAGACTTGTGCATTGGTGTCAGTTTTCAACGTTTGCAACAGTTTGAAAAGGTTGTTTAACCGTCCACGAAAATTCATTGTTGATCTTTTTTAACGTGCTAATAGATATTATATTTAACTGCATATAAAGTTGCAATATAAGGTTATTAAAATGTTTAAACACAAGCAAATGTAACATTTCACGGCCTGTTTGTTTAATGACACCAATAGAACATTTTGATTCACAATGAGTGAAGAGTATTAAGCACATGGCTATGTGGATACATGGCTGCCAGCACATACATGTAGGATACTCTTAAAGGAATGCTCAGGCAAGGCTTTTAGACCTCTACGAACGTTTAACAATACTATTTCAACATTATTGCCAAATA
>JAULBR010121348.1:0-19166 GCA_032355825.1 Melanodrymia aurantiaca
ATATAGAGTAGTCTCCCCCTTAGGACCGATAGAGGGCTACAAGGCGGTGAAGTTCAGGCTGTGAATTTGTACAACGATACGTGATCCATTTTCCTCCGTAGATCTATTTAATTGGACTAGCCAGTGCCAACCACTGGTTCAAGGCTGGTACAACAAATGCGCTGCATGGTATTATGAGAGTAATCTGGGGAGAGGTGGGTGGGATACGGGGTTCGGACGACCTCCCACCTCCCTCAGGCTGTGTAAAATTATTGCTATAAGGGGGAAAGTAGGCAATAGAGACAGCTGAGTTCATATTTAGGTCTACTAAGTTCATATTCCAATGAAGTAAACTTTAACGACAACCCAGCAAGAAATACGGCATCGACTATTGGGTGTCATTCCTAATACATCGACAAAAAGGGGGATTATTGTTACCAAATATACCTTCGTTCATTTTTTTTACGGTTTAAAGATGGCATATTTGCTAGCGACATTTTAATTTGTTCCAAATTATCAAAGAATATCGATTATCATAGGATTTCTTGCATTTCTAAATACATGTAGCCTACATTTATAATTATGATAACTATTTTTTGTTTTGTTAATTATCCTTCCAGGTGTGATCTAGAAAAATCCAAGTGTACTAACATCAGCATGACAGTAGTGAAGAACGGACCATGTTAACCCTGTAGTTAAACGGTAATTTTACCAATAATTATACTGCTATTATAGTAGCCTACAGTAACTAATAATGGCGACGCTTAGACTGGATTACCTTCCCTTGATATCTACGCCGCAAGTCGCTGAGCCAAAGTGGCAGGCAATGTTTGTTTGTTGGGGGTTTTTTGGTAGAAGAATTTGTGTAGAATCATAATCAATTATGCAAAATTATCTTCTTCATTAATATATATAACCAAATTGTTTATGTTTTAATATATAATATTTGGATTTAAAACATTTAGATCTTTTTCAAATCCTATCATTTTTGTTAACCATGATGAAAAGAAACTTATGTTTTGGCCTTGGTATCAAATAGTACACATCTTATAAAAAATTGTTTTTATATATCTTTTATAGTATATAGCCTTAATACCTTTGCATTTTCGTATGTTGTAATAATTATTAGGCCTAATTAGAAATTATAATACTTATCTTTGAACATGCCATTTTTAATTTTCTGGGTGTTTTTTACAGGAGAAAAGGCGGAAGAAGCATATTGTTTTACCACATTGAAAAGAAACAGCTATGTTGAGATCATTATCATAATGTTTGAATAAAACATAATGCTATTTCGAATTGAAGTTGAGTTATTCTTGATATGCTCCCGGGCCCCTTTAATTATCAGGCGCCTTCCTCCCAATTAAAGAACCAGACGTATCGCAGTGACATGCAAAACATCTGCCTGGGACTCGCTGGTTCGAAGGATCGACCCTCCTCTGAAGGCCCGACTGGTCTATCAAAGGTCGTGGTGTGTTCTATATCTTGTATGTGGGAAAGTACACATAAAATATCCTTTGCTGTTATTCGAAGAAGAGTAGCCTATTTAGAACACATTGATTAGTAGTATTAATCAGCGGTTATTGGGTGTCAAACGCACGGTTATATCGACATTAAACTTGTCTTGGTCACAGAGGAAACCAACTGCCGCCACACAATCTACTCAAGCGGACGCTCTTGCATTGAGTTACACCCGCTCCCGCTCGATAAGTAGGTTACGGCCTGAGCCTTATACTTTTATCAGTAAATATTTTTCTTAAAGTAACTTCGAATGCTTGAGATACTAAAGATAAAGTTTGTTTGTTTAACGACGTCACTGGAACACATCGATTATAAATCAGCCACTTGGGATACTATGACAATGTATTATAAACAAAAACAGATACAGCAAACTTCCGAAGTACGCGAAACAGTAAATTCTACATATTGGAAGTTGGCGGTATCAGACGTTCGAGACACCAATCAACGTCCAATTTGCAGTTCTAAAATAATGTTTGTAGGTATACACCCATAAAAAATGACATTATAACGACCATGCCTTAGTGTGTTAGAACTCGCCCACCTCACTATATTCAGGCAATGAAGCCTAGACCTAAATTTAATTAAATGTTGTGTTGAAGGTGGGAAGAGGAAGGGGATTTTAACTTTGTGCCATGGCGTTGTAGAATCTAGACTGTGACATTAATTTGACTGTGATTCATAGGTTCATAATATTATGTTATCTTCCACTCTGGCTTGTGCGGGGATACAGTACTGATGTTGACGTTTAAGAGATCGATCCCCTGTTTGTAGACCCGCAAAAACTGTTGATTTTTCTCAGTACAACCAGTGGTCCATAACTGGTAGGCTATACACTGAATGTTGCGATGTGTTCGGTAGAAGGTGCATATATAACATATATTTATGCCAACCTTAAACGAGTAGCTGGCTACAAGGCGGAAGTGTATTTCTTGTGAGACCAAGATAAGTTTTACATTCAATATGTCACTGAAAGTGGTGTCGGCAAACAAACCATTTTTTATCTTGTTTACAATATTTCTGTTTAGCATACAATGTTATCGTATATAAAAGTCTCATTTACTACAAATGGATTGTGCACAGTGTTCTTAGCAAACTTAAACACACAACCTGATTATTTATCTGTATGTAGGGCCTACAGTAGGCTACGTTTGTGAACAGAACTTTACGTACGTTGGACTATTATCTCTACATTAAACACGGCTAAACCATGTTTTGTGGACTGGTATTGGTTTTGTTTATGTTAGGTAAGTTACGAGACTCCCGGTAGATGTCACGTAAGACATTTATTGCTGTTTGTATCTAACTGCATACTAATGACAATTTTGCATGTTTGTAATTGTGTATTTTAAATTTATATGACAATGATCAAATGGATCTAGTGGTTTGCACATGGAATGTTTTCTGACGTGATGCTGAGATGATTATTATCTATGATGTACTAACGGTCCCCTCGATTATCTAGTCTTGACCTTACAATAGTCATAATGCTGTTCCGCCAATGAACTGTGTAAGTGTGATGTACATATATATAAACAATTCAATTCAATTCTTTTATTCGCTTCAAACCAAATAGTGGTTATGGAGCCTCAAAATGTACATAGCAATTCCTTGGTCATGGCAAGATACAAGTATAATCATAATAATATTATATACATTTTACTTGTTACTTGTACAAGAGAGGAACTTTTGTTTATATATATAATAATCTAGTGAGGATGGTGTTATGTGAAACTTAGGATAATGATGTAAAATGTTTGATATAGAATACTTAGTTGGATATTGATGCAAAGTGTTTGATATAGATAACGAATAATTTTAAAAAATGGAAATAGTGCTTAATTCGAAAAATCGTAATAAATTATCCGTACTGATTTTTTAAAACGTAGATGTTTTAGGAAAAAATGTGTCTACACAGTCACTAACTAATCAGATACATGTGTATCTATAGTTATAGTATATCTTGCATGTCAAACGTTATCGCAGGACATGTGACATAATTATGCTGTCATTCGACCTCTAAACTGAAACTAGAGCAGTGGGTTTCTAAAATGCAAAGATTCTAACGAGTATACACGAATAATTCTTTGACTTTCAATAGCCGCTGATTATTAATCCAGTAGTGTCAGTAAACCAACTAACTTGATCGTTATTGTCTGTGCATATGGAGTAGGATAGGGGAGGGGTAGGGTATTACATAAAGTGTTTTAAACCATTTGTTTTGTCCTATGAGGGATGCCGTTAGACCACCCCATTTCCTCCTCCACCGTATTATCCACCATACCTAGAAGGGCTTATAAACCTTGTTGAACCTTAAATATTTATAAAAACAGCCGTGTTCTTGATCTATGTTGCATACAATTGATGCTATACTAATATAGTTTTTACTCACTTCGATGGGGCAGGTTTTAGGACAATGTATTTTACAAAGTCATATTCTCCAATGAATTTTGTCTGCCGATGTAATGTGGAAAACTTACCCGCCGTAGGGTCACTTTTAAATATTAAAAAGTAATATCCCGTTATAGGTTTCCCACAGATGGTGGGTTTTCCAGTTGAATGTCTACCTTGGTCAATATATTCAATGACTAAACTACTAGTTGAAAACATACCCGGTGGGATATATGATAAAGAATTACATGTATAGGGATTATAGTTTTAGTTGTGTTTTGACGAGTTTGCATACAGGTATTAACTTGCAACAACTCAGCCGATAATCAGTTCGCAATCTGAGAAAGATGTTTGTTGGTTCCAGCTATGAAAAGCACCTGGAGTGAATTATCGTCTACCTGCATTGTGGTCCAGTCACTGAACTGTTCGACCTTCGACACCCGACTAATGTGTGTATCAGACGGGAGGACGCTACAGACAAGGTAAACATCCAACATACTCTATCAAATATAGTCAACACAGGATAACAAACATGTAAATAAATCGCACGAGACCGATACAGCATAAATAATTTGCACTACTAATTTTAATTTATAAAAATTATTTATAGTAGTTTATTCCACATATCAAATAGAAACATTCAACATGCACATATTTATTCTAAAAATAGAGTATATATACGACTGGTCCTGAAATTGAATCCATATTTTTCGGACTTGTTATTTTTTATACTTATTATTATATATTTATAGAGAATTATTATGAAGTTGAAATTTCAACAGATTTAACACACTCATTAATTTGATTCTGTAAGTAATTGTTTATTTAAAAAATACCATCAATCCAGAAAAGATTATATCATATAATTATATGTAACTTGTATTTTTTCACCAACACATGTATATCTTCTATATAGCTGCGACTTTGTGAAAGCGAAATGTGAAAACAACGGCTTGCACGTGCTAATCGACGGCTCTGTATGTCCTACTAATCCCCCGCCAACTACAGTGGCCACCACGCAGGCGGCACCGACGACTCCATCAGTTGTAGATATGCTGTGCGATGTACTAGTTAAGGCATCATGCTCGCCAGAAGAATCACCAGTTTGTGCTAGTAATGGAACAACGTATAATAACAAGTAAGTCATTTTCCAATTGATTTTATCACCAAATCACAAACACCATCATCATCATCATCATCATCACCACCAGCAGCAGCAGCAGCAGCAGCAGCAGCAGCAGCAGCAGTAGCATCATGATCATGATCATGATCATGGGGATCAGCAGCAGCAGCAGCAGCAGTAGTAGCAGCAGCAGCATGATGATGATGATGATGATGATCATCATCATCATCAACAGGAGCAGCAGCATCATTAGTATCATCATCAGTATCATCATCATCATCATTATCATCATCATCATCATCAACAACATCAGCATCAGCAGCAGCAGCAGCAGCATCATGAGCATCATCATCAACATCACAAACATCACAAACATCATCATCATCATCCATCATCATCATCATCATCATCATCATCATTATCATAATACATTATCATACATAATACATAATAATATTATGTATACATTTGTATATGATATACTACATAATATTATGGTCTGTATTTCACAGCTGTTTGTTTGAGAAAGCATACTGTGAATCGAGACAACTAACCATCCTTCACAAAGGCATCTGCTCAACAAGTTTCATCTGCAAAGCTATACATGGAGCTGATTGTCGACCAATCACAGATAAGATGTGTGGTAGCGATGACATCACGTATGCCAATCCGTAAGTTGTTATTTTGGTAAATCACTAATAAGAACAATAATTTAGGAGACGTTACTATTAATGACCATTATATTCCGTAATCGCAGCTTTGTCTTATTACCGCTATTTTGCAGCATCTTGAGCTTTCTGTAGACGTTCGAACTGAGGGGCCAATATACAAAATAATTTTTTAGAATATTTTTAGTTAATTTATAATGTTTTTTAATTCTAGTTATTGGTGTTTTAGCAATCAAACAAATCGCTATATATATATATTGATGGCGTCATTAACGAAACGTTCTTTAAAATTTCGAATGATCCGTTCGTCCCTTGGTCGAAGATGTTATTGATGATACTAATACTGTTACATGTATTTACATTGATATATTATGTAATCTTATATCGTTGTGTTATGCACAGGTGTGAACTTCAGAAAAGCATCTGCAATAATCCTGGTCTGGTTCTTAGCAAAGCTGGCTCTTGCTAAAGAGGTATGTACGGAGACATTTATCATGTATTGACTCCCTTTATCTTAGCAGGAGCGGGATGCTATGGATAAGATTTGCTACATAGGTCGTTGGATAGATAGAAGACCCAGTCTTTTTTCCCTTCTTTGTAAATACTGCACTCTATAATTAATCCGATTGGTTCATACATCTACTCGTAGTATTTTTTGCATTGAAAAATATGAAACTTAAGCCAAAAACATTTTAAAATTAATTTTATTGATTGAAGAACTATTGTTAGCGGGAAAACGGTGTGGTGAACTGTTTGTCCATATCGCCATACTTATTTAGGAGATACTGCGTTTTTTGCAATATGTTAACAATTTAATAAACAACAGTCGTTGTTTGTTGGGTTTCTCTGGTCATCCATGACGTTACTACATGCCTCATTCTTAGTATCCAAAGGCAAGCGATTGGCTGTTCCGTACAGTGACGTGCGAGTTATGTCCCGTGTAACTTATATGTAGGTTTTTCGCAGTGGGTGAAATAAGGTCATAGCGGCCCGCGGGTACCGTCATTTGTAGTTTAAAACCGCGAACACATTTGTTATACATGTATTAGGCCTATGTAAGATATAAAATATCTTGCAACTCATTGTTTAACAGCGTATGTAACTCACTTTCGCTCGTTAGAATCAACTCGTTGTAAGGTAAATGATATATAATGGCCACTCGTGTAGTATTCTCAATATGATTGTTCATAGTTTTTGGATCACAAACTCCATGTGACTCCTCTCTATATACCTGTAAATGATCTGTTACCACGCGTAGATTCTTATCTATGAGAATGGCGCATCTGCCAACTATAATAACCTTCCAAAATGATTAAGGCGGTTGTATTCGTTAGGAGTGGTACTTGCGCCGGTCCAAAATAATATTGCACGAAGAATTAGTAAAAATTATGGGTATCAGGACTAACCCTGTCAGTACGTAAAATAGTCAATACAATTGACTAAAATTGGTCAGCTTCAGACCAAAATGTAACAAAGTTGAGTAAAATATATTTTCCACGGTTTTCTACTGTTAGTCGTGAACAGGATGCTCCCATCTTTCGCGAACATCTGGCATCATCATAGCTTTGGCAGTTATAAGCCATCTCGACTTTGTCATAAAGACTCGTCATATCTCTTCGACTCTGTCTTATTCATTTGGCCGTGTCAATGTTTTGTCGTTTAGATTAAATGAGATCTCAATTGGTATTATCCTCTGCTGAATGTTGATAAATTGATGACGTGATGACATTGCTCATGGCCTTTTGGCTCATCCTATACGAGATATATTCCACAATTATTATTGTACCTACGTATAAAATAGTTGTATTATTAGGCTACACATCCACTTAAAACCGCTTTGTTATCTTATTTAATTAGTTTCTTTGTTTTTCTTCCAGACTTTTGAAAACACCACGAGTTGCGGATATATTATAAATTATATTATTTGAATGGATTTTGAAGCCGAAAATATTACTTATCATTATATACATGCGGAATAAAACTAGTCTTTTATCATTAATTAACTTTAATTGTTGTTGGTGTTTCTGTATTTTTGAGAATACTAATTACTAGTATGAGTGTAGTAGGTCTGTGATCGACCAATTGGCTTGCCAAGACCTTAATTGTGAGCACAGATGAACTCATATCCACAATCGTTCAATCTCACAGAATTACTCACTCACAACTTCTGAGATACTTTAAGCAACACCATGTCCTTCTTGATCAGAAGTTGTCTCATCAGAGTTATAACATTCATGGACTGGTGTAAAGTTTCAAAATGTTTTATAGTAGAAATGCATGGGTTATATCACGATATGATGCATCATTGGGACAGATGATATCTGACGCAAAACCCCCTGTGACCTGTTTAATATTTAGTCATCGTTTCGATGAAAACAGCAGACAACCAAAATGGTTCTGCTTACGACATGACAGTGTGCTGCCATTGAGAAAGGACATACTCAACTTTCACGAATACCCTGTATCATCACTGCTTTGAATGCGACTCCATCTTGATGTTATCGTGACATCCCTCCGACTGTCTTGTGTATATAGAGATGCGCATTGGTAATGTAAAGGTTTTGTCGTTTAGATTTTATAGGAGTGGACCTTGGTGCCGCTGTCATTTAAACACAGTCAATAAACATTAATATGTCAAGATAATTAGTATTAGAAAACAAAAAATTGCGCAGTATATAAATATTAACATACGAGAATGTGTGTCATAACGATTTTATGAAGCTAGTGTGAGTATACCTGGCACGACATTCGTAAAACAAATACAAATACATGTACATGTAATATGGTTTACACGCGAGTGGAATAGTCTTTTTTTGTATACCTTCAAGGACGTTATATACTTTAAGACTGTTGTTCGCCAACTGCAAGGATGTTCTATAGACGCGTGACGATACAACTAATAATGCCATAAACATAATTATTATGATTTGTCATTTTTAACCAATCACATGTGTCATAGGTTCGGCGAAGGAATTTTCTATCTTTATAACATAATTATATGCACTTCATATGATATGTATATTTAGTAGGTTATACCGAACCCTTTGCATAATAAACAAACACAATTATGCTATATCACGTGTGAATGCATGGGTGCTCACAAATATTTTGAAATGAATGTGAACATTAACAGTTGTACTAAAATCAGACCTTTCCGTTGTGAGAGATAACGGTCAAACACGCAGCGCTCCTTGGCTATCTGTATCACCTGTCAGGCTGCACCTGGTTTCCAACCATGCTTCGGAACACATTTGTTGTGGTCGTAATACTGGGTAAGTACGTCCTGTTAAGCTATACAATATATAGATTAATAATATATATAAACAATCCAAACATTGAAGTTTTATTTTAGATTATTCAAACAAAATATCAAATTCCGTAGTCAGACTTTCCAAAGAAGGCAATTGATTTATTTTGGTTTGGTGGTGGGGTGTGGTGGTGGGGAGGGAGGCGGGGTGGGAGTGGTCAGTGCACGTCTATTATACTATAGCTTGTTTATGGGGTTAGAGTAGTGCATAGATGGATTATATGTGGATGTTTTTTTAATATGTTAGCAAAAACGACGGTGTGACTGCGGTTTTGTTAGATCCATAATCTATAACTTCACACATTCTAGCCCATGTCGACTAGTATACTAGATCTTCGTGTATGTGCAATATTGCTGTAAAGTGTTCAATACATACTTTCAATATTAAAAGTATGTTCTTGTGATGTAGTGTATCGTCTGGTACCGTGTATTCAAGCAGTTGAGCCAACATTGTACCAATAAATTCATGTAATCTAATCCACACGTATTTAAAATAACATAATATTAATAGCTAGTAAAAAATCATTTACAAAGTGGTAGTATTTTGTTGGAGTTTGTTTGAATGAAAAGCCTTATGTTTCTGCTATCGTTATTTTTCTTAATGGCAAACGAAACTATCGTTTGAACTTACCGCCAAATCTCCAGATCTGTACACGATTGATTTTTAATCTATACAGTATTTTTGCTATTTTGTTTAACTCCTAGCCGGGATCAACGTGTTACATGGACAGAATCTGATATCGCCAGCCACGTGCAAATTCTTTGAAACTGCAGACTGTACGATTTTCCAGCCGAGGCTGATTTGCGCGTCAGATGGAAGAAACTTCCCAAATGAGTGAGTAGGTTTGTAACAAACACAAGAGGTAAATTATTATTTACAGAAATAGTCTGAATCGCTTTAGTTAAAATTCTACGATTTTGACCAAGTCTAAGATGTATTCCCACACATCTATGCGTTAATCAGCCAACATTATCTGCATGAAAGAGTCCAAAGGGTATTTAAAGAGCATCGCTCACCATTTTGGAGAGAAAATAGGGATCACGTGACGAAGCCATGCAGCTAGATTTCGACCAGCAAATAACATTCATTTCCGCTCCACTGCATCTCCAAACATGGAAACTCGATTCTACTGTATGGAGACACTAAATAAATTTAACAACAATTTATTTACGAAGTGCTTAAATAAAATAAGGTATATAACATTACTTCCATGCAGTTGTGAATTCGCGAGAGCGCAGTGTTTGGACCAATCACTGCATGTCTTAATTGACGGTCAGCAGTGTCCGACTAACCCCCCCCCCCCCCATAACTGTGGCTGTCACCACTACAACAACAACAACAACAACAACAACAACAGATAATCTAATGTCAACCACGACAGACAAAGCGACATCATCTAGGTGTGTCCTACAAAAGCTGAACTGTTCGGATTTTAAAAGTATACTAGTCTGTGCGTCAAATGGTCAAACCTTCATGATAGAGTAAGCACCACGCATTACAAATTACCCGGTATACAGCGCAAGTGCAAAGAATTTCAGAAATTGCTTCATTTTGCACTATTATACATCCTACTACAATTAATGGATTGAAAAAACATATGATACAGTCAGAAAGTCTACAACTCTAGCATGTATTGTTTATAATGTACCAAATAAGGAGACAGTGCTTTCAATAAAAGCTACTAAACAGCACCAAATTTGGTGGTTAGATGAATTTTATCGATGGCAAATGAACTGTTTATAATTTATGTGTTTAGTCTACCAAATTATTATGAAATAATTTTTATAGTATATTTTACCAAGTAACCATCAAATTGGATATAGTTTATTTGCTCTTGCTCTTTTGTATAGTTAGCAGACTTGCTAGTATAGAATAAGTGGTCTTTTTACTAGTGCTCAATTGTATTGATTTATACATAACATCGACGTATTATTGCGAACATCACTCACCTCCGTTTATTAAATATAATTAAAGTTCGCAATTTGGTTTCGTCATTGAACGATCTGTTTTTCTCAATGTTTTATTTTGTTTGAGGAAATGTCGTACCAGGATCCTGTAGAAATAGTGGATTTGTTTTGTTAGTTATGCATTTCATCATGAAACAAACAGCCAGTTTGAACAATGTACGTCAAAATATCTATGACCACCTCATTTCTTCTATGAGAAATATAAGCCATCATTGACGTTGATGATCCACCCAAAGCCAAAACCTAAACAACAGAGGAAACAAATAAAATGGGTGTGTTTACCAGTGGAGCAAATTACCTGTATATCATGGCTGTATGGTATCGTTACTACTTTGGCTGTGATTCTTGGGTATACGCCATCTCGGTTTCGTTGTAATATCCCTTCCAATGTGTCTTGTGCAATGACACGCTTTAGCTATGTTAAGGATGGTTATGTTGTTCAGGTTCCTACTACCTCGTCAAACAGATGACACATGATTCTGCCATGCAAAGTTCCTATCTTGGATAGTAGATATATGTACATACATACATAGCGTGTGTTTAATATAATTATAGTGCATAGGCCTGGCGTTATTGTATTACCGGTATACATGTATATAATGTAAACGTGTATAATTTCTGCTATTTTTCAGTTGTCATTTTTCTAAAGCACATTGCCAGGACGTATCACTACACGTGATATACGACGGGAAGGCGTGCCTCGCTACGCTTACGCACACGACAACATCAACTCCAGAAAGCACCACACCTACCCCAACATTAGGATCCACCGTCCCAGTGGTAGACATGAGTTGCAACACCACGCACCATTTAAACTGCACAGACTTTGCTCCTAGATTGATGTGTGCGTCCAACGGCAAGACGTATAGAACAGAGTAAGTATATATTTAGGTATACAATGTGGTTATACATCTGGCAACAAACAAAATGGCTGCTCTCAGTTTGAGTACCATCTAAACTATGAAACAGACGAATAAAAATGTTCAAGTAATGACCTTCAACGTAGACACATAATAAGAAGAAAAGCGTTACTACACATTTAAATACTCCCACTCACCAAAGGCACGATCACGTGATACGGTAAATCGAGTTGTACGCAAATGAGGTTTATGTTAGCAGAAGAGAAAACACTGTCCTAATTAATCTAGATACTTGCATACATTTAGTATATGATTATAACAGAAATGTTAAAATGTAATTATATTAGGCAAGATCGTTTGTTACACGTCACATCAATACGTCCACAAAATGCAGAGGTGAAAAGTTGAAACAGTTTTAAGGGGAACGCTTTGTCTGAAGACACACTATTAGAGTAGAAACATGTGGCACCAATCTCGGTGAGTAACTCCCTTTAATTACAAGAAATTCAAGTTCTTTTATAAAACAGGTTTCAATTCATAACAGTTTATACTGAACGATCGATAAAGAATGCCAGCGAAGTCAACTTTGTCATAAATATGAAAATTTATCATAATACCATAACAGAGAATTAAGTAAGCGTGTAACAATTTAGCTCTCATTCTGGAAGAATTATAAAATTATGTCTTTTAGTTGCGATTTTGCAAAAGACCACTGTACAGACACATCACTTACAGTAATAACGTTCGATCAAGAATGCCAGACCACATCTGTTATAACTACCAGTATAGCAAAGACATCTTTAAAAACAACGACACCAAAAGAAACAACAGTGGAAGTTACAACAAAAGAAACAACAGTGGAAGTTACAACAAAAGAAACAACAGTGGAAGTTACAACACAGCCAAGTGTAGTTACAACGAAGGCAGCTACAGCAAAGCCCACCATGCCAATACCAACTACTAGCGCGCCAAAATCCCCATTTGACCTTCTCTGTCGTCTGCTGTTCACGGCTCATTGCTCGGATGATCTGAATGTCGTCTGCGCCACACATGGCAACTACAGAAACCCGTGAGTGATGGATGATACCACACTGAATAGATTTATTCAAAATAGTAATTATTTACTAAAATGTGAGAACTTTATATCGTATTAAATTTATTATCGTGTGTGGGATCGAAGGCATTCCTTTCATTGGACAACTATAATGTGAAATAGTCTGCAGGACCAGTTTGTATTTTTAAATAATATGTTTGCAAAGATCAAGGTTTGGAACCAATCATTTACTTTCGGGTTTTTTTTTCAAAGTCTAACTGTTAGTCACGACTTAATACGTGGTGTTTTTAATACACATCATTCTTTGTTTCATTTGAAATACCATACATAATACAACGACCACTAAGGTTTCGAGAAGATATTAAAGCCACTGGTTCGAGTCGAGAGTAAAGAGGAATGCCACCAAAGAGTTAACAATGAGCTATCTATAGGCATATTATCAAAATGATCAAACAATATCTCTTTAACACAGCCGTGACGGTATATAAACATAAACTACTGTTCAAACAATGATGGTACCATGTGTTTACGAAATACGATAATATCCTATCCCGCCGATGACATCCTTATTACATTTAACAATGGGTTTACGTTTATCCAAAAATATTCGAGACTGATATTAGAGTTAATTAGTTAGTTAGTTGGTTATAACTTATAATTACGTTCGTATAGCCAGCTGCCCCGACTGCCTGTCTAATGTATAAGTTAGTGTTATTATGATAGAGGAAACCCCTACTCTTGATGAGTACCAATGGATCTAAATTATATGCACTAATCCAAAGACAGGACTGTACACACCAAGGCATTAAAGTTTGTTAAACAAGTTGTGGGCACTGATAATGTGATATTCGATTTAATATTTAATTATAGATGTGGATACCAAAAAGCGAAATGCTTAAATCCCAACATCCATCACATTCACGAGGGATTCTGCAACCCAGGGGAAGGTTTCCCTGACAACCCGTCAGCGTATGAAATCGCTTGTCAAGCCATTCTGAAGATCACGTGTCCAAGCCAGGGTCCACCCATGTGTGATAACCATGGACAAAAATATACAAACTTGTAAGTACATCAATAGGGGTCACCAATAGCCATCCGGTCCCGGCTAGTGAATTTTTGGCTATTATTATGATAATGGACTCAAACAGCAAGCCACAACGGCAATGTATCTTGTAATTAGCAAAATATAGACAATTGTCTATATCACGTTTATGAATCTCGAACTGTATAATTATATTCTTGATTCGCGTTTAACATTACTCACTATGGCCCCGTGCTTATAAACAATTTAAAGTCTAGATTTTAGACGTTTAACTGGAAATCCAGATTATAATAAAAACAAATTTGCTCTATTAAAGTCTGGATTTCCAGTTAAAGTCTAAAGTCTAGACTTTAAATTGTTTATAAGCACGGGGCCAGGATATTTATTATCAACTGTGATGTTATTCAGATACCAAGCAATTGACGTTTTTGTAAGCTCAACCAACCGAAGTTAGGCCCTGTAACAGTCACAAGTATACATACATCAAAGATAACTGAGAATTCTATTGTAATAATGTGGTAAGAGATTAACTTATGCTATTACGAATTTAGAGGAAATTGGGTCTGTTTTATAATCACAATTTATATTTTTTCAGTTGTGAACTGGAGAAAAACAAGTGCCTTATCCATGGCATCAAGATAGCCGCGTGCCCCACGTAATACCGGATTCTGGTGCAAAATTCCTCCGCATTCTGACTCTGTAAACAATTACTATTTGTGATGCTGCAACGATCTTTTCGAAAATAAAATCTTTTAAAAAGTATTTGACGTAGTTTAATTGTTGTTCCATTGTAAAAGAAAAAAAGATCAATGTAGGCCTACCATTTGTCATTTCATTCATTTGGAGCTATCAACAAAATTGCATTGGTAATTTTGTAGTAAGTGGGATACATTAAGATTTCCAGAACAAGACTTAGTCTAAAAAAGACACGTTAAAAGTTTGTTGGTTGCACCACTCAGTGTCTTTCAGATTTTAAAGTGTGTTCTCGAGATCCACCTGGTATCTTTGATCAACAACGGCAGCTGGATGGTGATCATTATTAAAATGACGTGATGATGACAAAGAGGTACATGTAGTTACTTTGAAGGCGCATCTTATGAACTCGATTGGATCTGGTCATTTCTTGTTTTTCAACAGTTACATTTGGCATTGACGCTCTACTTTATATAGCTTGTAAATTGGTTCACACACCTCCAATTCATTCATTCATGAAATACACGGTGGCGGGACGTAGTGTATATAGGTAGAATGTCTGGATGGGTCGAGCGATCGATCCTCCACAGCGCAAAACATTTTGTGAGCTAGTTTCCGTTCCAGCCAGTGATACACGACTGGTTTATAAAATTCGGTGTTGTGTGCTATCCTGTCTATGGGATAGTGCACATAAAAGACCCCTTGCTGTTTTTCGGTAAGAGTAGCCTAGATCACGAAGCGGCGATAGCGGGTTTCCTCTAAGACCATGTGTCAATATAACCATGCATCTGACGTCCAATAACCGCTGATGTATAATCGATGTGTTCCAGTGGCGTCGTTAAACAAACAAACTTTATCTTTATGAAATACACCAAAAGTTATAATTAGGGTCCTATAATTGAGATTTTTAAAAATCGACATTAAAAAAAAGGATATTATGAGTCTGGTCGCGAATCATATAATAGCCAAAGTCACGTCGCCGTTTCGGAAACACACTGTTCTATTATGTTGTACATAGTTTCTTTACTATACAAGTTAATATAATAAGTACGCTAACAGTGCGCTCGATGTGAACCATGTATTTTGTTATCAAAGGGAAGTAACTATAATCTCTTTAATGTTACATGTCCGGTTCCTTGCCGCATTTTTTTGAAAAGATGATTTAAACATTTTATTTACATAAAGAGGCAGGGATCGGTAAGGAAGTTATAAGCTCTATACAAATATTTACACCTTTCAGTTAGCTGCTAAAATAATGACATTGATAATTTGATGACCATGATTGTAAAGGTTTAACTTTAAGTCGATTGGATCCAGATTGCAATTCTGAGAATATAAATCTATGATTCTATCCTAATCCTGCCATTACGCTATGTTTGAGCCTACCAGGTTTTCATCAGATAAGCAAAACATTAACATAAAATAAAAATTTAATGTGATGTGTAACTAGTTTAGTGTTTGTATCTAAAAGAAGTTCAAGCATGTCCATCAACTGTATGAGAGAGGAAACCTGCTACTCCAATTTGATAAGTAGCAAGGTTTCTTGGTCAAATATTTTACTAGACCGCTCACTTTACATTAACATACTTTGATATGTACACTGTAGCTATTCTGTATGGGCATTCCATTCCGTCAACATTCGGAAGCTCTAGGCGTGTGTGTGTCTGGGTGGACACATGTTTCAGGTTTCTTTTAAATGCACTTTCCCACAAACAGGGCACTACTTACCACAGCCTTTGTTAATCAGTAGTGGGACACTGGGCAGTGTATGTGGTATGCACATACCTATTGAGACTTGTGTAAGTAACACTCACTAGTTATGGTTGGATCCGGTTCCGCTATTAAAACTCTCATCATTCAAATTCATATCAGTTTTGACTCTGAGCACGGTGATCAACAACTACACCACAGCAGGCTGCAAAATGACCGGGTTCGCATCTGCAAAAAGCGATGCAAAATCTTGCAATCGCGATGCAATATTTTTACTCACTTTATAAAAGTGCTAATAAAATTCCAGTAGTTGCTTTTCCATTCTCCATCCAGTAGGAAAAACTGCTAATCACAATTTTAAAGGATAGTGATTGATATTCTATCCTTTCTAGACGATTCATTTGTAGTACATTTCGTCCACTGATCAGTACCGGCCAATTTATCCACAAACCAAAATCGATGCTGGATGTCATGATTTGTCCACATATTATTTGCCATACATTTCGTTCACTGAACATTTTGTTTACTAGTTATTTGCTTTAGGTTTGTGGACGACTTGTTTGATACTGATCAGTGGACAAATTCTATGGAGGATGAATTATCTGACATATCCTATTAGCATAACAGTGAATAAATAACAAACGTATTTTCAAACAAGTGTGTTATGTAATATTTTGGCATTTATTGACTAATTAGATTAATCTGTGTAAAATGTACAACTACAGACCCAGACATTTATTGATGGTGAACTACGTAGGTAACGGGTCAAAATGGCTCGTACGAAACGGCTCCTTAATAATGGTCTGCATTAGTCAATTATCTCCCCTAAATGACATCCCAGCTGTGGAAAATCGTACGTCTAGGCCAATTCAGTATTATCATTGTTTACGCATTACCAACATGTTGCTGTGTAGTCCTACCGTCTTGTTTTATGTTAAAAAAATCCCCGAATGCTTCCATTATATAGATTATATATTGTAGCAATAAAAAGATCATACACCATCAATGGATTTGAGATCTATGCACTAACTAAATTATATCCAAAACGGTGTTGCCATTACAATTAATTTGTATAAAATGTAATTTAATTATTTGCAGGTTTTTTTGACAGAACAATGTCTGACGATGATGTCAGTATTACTGGCAAACAGTTGGCTCGAGTTTCCATCCATGATAAGAAACCACTCCAAGGTAATTTTATTGTTTCATTAATAATTCAAACCCAAAAGCAAAGTACAACTGTATTGGCATTCATTCATAAACTTCAGCCTTTGAAATTGAGATAATTATGATTGTCATCAAGTGCCATGGCAAACTAATTATTTCCACCGCATTGTGATTGAAAGTTTAAACAAATATAGGAATAAGCGAAATAATATTAAATCACAACAATCGGAACACAACTTGATAAAATCATTCTAAAAAATCTGCATTCAATTCCCGAGTGTCATGGCAACAGATATTTTAGATAATACAATTTAAAATAATAAATTTGCGACAGCAGAGGTACTAGAATATGGTGGCCCGATGTCCAAGGCCATTGATTTTGTGACTCGAGCCACCATACAAATACTTTCATTTAAAGAATGGCCAGTGAATTTTAAAAAAATTCTAGAAGCCCAGCAACAGCAATAAAATATTGTAAATCAATCTTGCTGTAACTTTTATGGCGACATTACCGATTGCTGAGCACTGAGAATTTCGACGGCTGTTGCAATTGTCCCTCTTCTATTCTGAAAAAATAAGTTTAGTTTAAATTATTTTAATCTGAAACATCTTATCTATATACAGGCTGCAAAATGACCGGGTTCGCATCGCAAAATACGATGCAAAATTATTACTTATTTTATGTAAGTGCTAATCAAATTCCAGTAGTTGCTTATCAATTCCCCATCCAGTGAAATAACAACTGCTAATCACAATTTTGAAAACAAATTGAACCTTGATACACTATAAAATATTATATTTTCAGATGTGCAAAACCTTCCTCTACACGACCAGCGTACTCCTCTCAAACGTGATCGCCATAATGACACGCGGATTAAAAAAGAAACTCCAGTTAGATCGGGAAGCGATTCTTCACCAAGTTTTGACAATCAGATCAAGTACAACAATCTTATCGCTAAAGGAAAACAACTTACTAGTGAGGGCTTTATTCTTGAAGCATTAGCAAAGTTCGAAAAAGCTTTGAAGCTTTCACACAGTGAGAAGCTTGCAAGACGAATAGCCAAAATGAAGGTGAGTATTAAAAAATGGTGTTAAAATACCTACGTCAGAACTTCAGATTGGATTGGCCAATTGCTAACCCAGACCAGAATTTAGGATTCTCTGTGAGAGGGCTTGTTTTTTAATATGTGGAGGACCTTCAATACTAAATTAAGTATTTTTTATGCAAATGGATCAAGAGTGGACAAAATATTTGTCCGCTGGAATTTTTTCAATGAATCTCATTCGCACCCACCACCTCCCTTCCACCCCAATAACATGCCTAGTACATTTTTAGATGAAATGTCTCAGAAGTGCTATCTATGACTGCTACACATACATGTACAGTGAAACCTGCCTAAACCGGATCCAGAACAAACCGGAATCCTGTCAAAACCGACTGAATTTGTTGGTCCCAAATTTTCCCCCATGTATTGCATGTATTAAAACTCTTCGTAAACCGAAACCTGTCAATTCCGAAAACCAGATTATTTTCGGTCTATTTGTAAACGGCCAGAGTTATTCCGACAACGGAAATAACTCATTATTCCGACAAGGGAAATAACTCTTTTAGTTTTTGGTGAAAAGCAAGACCCTTGACAAACCGAAATCCTGTCTAAACCGGATATTTATTAGGGTCCCAAGGTT
>JAULBR010121459.1:0-19154 GCA_032355825.1 Melanodrymia aurantiaca
TGGAGAATCAAAGATGAACGTATAACTAATACCGGTATGTAAAAATTACAGCAATGAACACAAATTATCTTTTTTGAGAGTTAACCCTACTATCAGTATAAAATTTTGGAAAACACATGAGACACTGAATACCAACCGACCCCATCCCTCTTATAAGACTAAATGCTTTACAACCAGTCCAAACGTTACGTTGATATCCGACATAGTCACATATCCGATCGTCGGATCGGTTTTCAATATTTGGCGATACATGTTACATTGCATTTGTCCACACCTACAACTAGCAGGCGTTTAATGGAAATACGGAATTCTTGGTTCTATATCTCGGTTTTACAACTGTTTGCACACTTGCGTTTGAGAGTTCCTTTCTGGGGAAATAGTTTACAAATAGTAACATCTGCAATAAGACATGTACAACCAAGCAACGGTGGTGAATAATCCATCAAATATCCTGAACATTTACAAACATCGTGTAATATATAATTAATTAACATCATTATGAATATTTGTTTGTTTAAATAAATAGTTAGCTTTGGTCAAAATAACTTTATTTTCCATCAATAGTTACAAATATCAAAAGCGTTTATTCTGAACACAGACCTTCGACAATGTCGGCGATTAAAAAGGACTAGACTGGCCCACGTTCTTGACGCTTGGTTTGCACATGTATATATAGCATAAGCGTAACAAAATACAAGGAGAACAGTGGCACAAAAAACCTCAAGGGTTGCTTATGAATGTTTACAAATGTTTAATCGCAATTTGTCGTAAGTTTAAATACCAGAGTTTGTTTGACATGTTTTACGCCGTCAGAATAGGACGAAAACCTGGTATATATACTTCATGGTATGTCAAACATTTAACAACTGTTTTCAATTTCATACTTTTAAAGTGGCAATCACAAAGTTGCTCTTAATTTTAAAGGGGGACTGTCATACATGTAGTTGTCAAAGTTGCGCTACCCTTCAAAAACGTGTATTGATATTTTATGTTGTAATATATAGTGTGTGTCATAGTGTGTAAGCTATGCCTGACATAGAGTTTCTAATTATTATGGTACTGAATATTTACAGAATCAATGGTTCTGTCTCCTTAAAGGAATGCTCAGGCAAGGCTTTTAGATCTCTACGCTCGTTTAACAATACTATTTCAACATTATTGCCAAATAATAACTACTATAATAATTGCTTAATGATTATAATAGTAAAATACGTTATCGCAAAGCGGGATCCATGTTCGCCCGTTACGTAATGGGTAATTGCAAGTCACGTGGTATTTGTAGCCCAAGCGTGTCATCACCTGCGGTCATTATTTCTTTTCACACGTATTAATCCTGGTTCGAATTGAAACTGTACAAAAACAGCGTGACCTACACACTGACGCATTTGGTCACTGCCAATATAATATGACTCAAAGTCACTGTCTGTTGAATAACGTGCAACACTGTCTGAATAGCTTCCTGGGTCCAGTTTCGTTCTGACTTCTAGTAGAAGTGTATGACCGTACCTACACGGTTGACCGTAGTTGACTGCGCTTGGAATAATATCCGGCAAGGGAAGCAACTCTTTTATTGACAAAATGTTGATTTCCATAGATAAGGAAGAAACACAATGTTTAAATTGGTGTGAAAAGACTAAATTTCCATTTATTAAACGGTATATATGTGTATTGATACTTTTGATATGTAACTTTTCAATACATTAACCTTATTCTACGTGTTATTAGTCCTTTAAGCAAGTGTAAATAAGGAAATAATTCTATCAGTAAGATTAACACTTCAAGCCACAATGAACAATCGGTCATATTGGTTGAAACGGTCATGCAATTTAAAAGATTTATTATCGATGATACCATTGTTTGATGACAAAGCACTTGAATTATACTTAAAACAAAGGTCTTTTATAAATGGTCACCATAATCAAAGGTTAATGAAAGGAAACAATAACGTCTTGGTGGTTTTTGTGTTTTTGTTTTATTATGGAGTGCAGAATGGTTTACACTGGTTATCAGCTACAGTAGCTAAAGATCAAGTTCAATTAATCAGCGACAATGTTATTCATACCTCAGAGCTCGGTCAAACATGGTATCATTTTGATCAACAGCACTTAGTAAATAATAACACTGCAATACGTACACCAGATTTGGTGATAATCAAAGACAAAATGGAATGAATTGAGGTTGAGGTTTTGTTTTCAAATTTCTTTTTTACCATACATGTAGGAGGGGGTGGGGTGGGAGGTGTGGGTACGTCATATATGTGGGACCGATTGGCAATTATATAATTTCCACACCTCAATCTTATTCAAGTTACATCCTAAAATAAACTTTCAATACTGTCAAAAGATCTGACAAAAACTTTATTAGAGGTCATATTCAGGTGACCTTTAATTTAGCCAATAATAAAATCATGTTAGCATCATGACATACTCAGAATATCTCAGTTAGTTTAGAAATCATGATAACACAAAGGGAATCAGACTAGCTGCTCACAGTTCTGAATACCAGCAATCAGTAGCACAGTGGTTAACATATCAGGCTTACCCGGTAAGACTGGAAGATACTGTGTTAGAATCCCATCCGTAGCATATGGGAATTTTTAATCCTGGTACCAGCTCTAACCCAGAGCAAGACTCAATGGGTAGATGTACTTCCACTTACACCGACCAGTGTCCACAACTGGTTTAACAAAGGCCTTGGTATGTACTGTCCTGTCTGTGAGAAAGTGCATATATTATAAAAGTTCCCTTGCTACTTATCGAATAGGAATAGCAGGTTTTCGCCATTATAGCAACACTAACTTCTATCCTGGACAGGCAGTGTTTGAACCTCAATTGGATAAAAGCACAGAAATTAAGTTGTTACTACACATAACTACTACCTGTTCTAGATACTATTATTCTGCTCAATGACCAATATGTATATGATAATTTTTACATCCTGTGTCCTATTTCCGGCTGTGTCAGGTCTGACATTTAGGTGTGGATCGTGAATTCAATAGCAGAATGGATATACTTGCGCATATATGTCTACTTGCCAGTAGTAGAGTGTCTGTGTGTGGTGGGATGGGTCAAGGGATCAATTCTCCACAGGCATTTTATGGGATGACTATTTTCCTATCCAGCCAGTAATACAGGACTGGTTTATCAAATTCCATGGTGTGTACTATCCTGTCTATGAAGCAGCAACAGCGGGTTACCCCTGAGACCATGTGTCAATATAGCCATGCATATGACATCCAATAACCGCTGATTTATAATTGATGTGTTCCAGTGGCGTCGTTAAACAAACTTTATCTTTATCTTTATGTCTACTACCGCCATTTCTTGACCTTACAGGAGGTCAATACTCTGGTTGGTCTAATCTTTCGTAAAGCTCTATCTCATACTAAAACAGAATCACTGAGCTGGTTTCTCTCTAATATTCAAAGCAGGATTATTTCCCATTCCAACCAGTGATCCTTGATTGGAATGTATGGAGTGTGTCATCCTGTATGTGGAAAAGTGCACATAAAAGATATGTTGCTGCTAATCATTAAGAGTAGCCTATGTAGAATCATCGAGTTTGTCCTGAGACCATGTGTTGAAATAACCCTGTGTGTAACTGATTGTTAGCAGATAAAAAGTTAAAGTTTGTTTAAGAACACCACTGGAATACATTGATTATTAATCAGCGGTTATTGGATCTTAAACGCACAATTATATCGACACTTGGCTACTGGTGACAAATAGGCTACTCTTCTTTAAATAACAGCAAGGGATTTTTATATGCAATTTTCCACGGCACAGGATAGCACACACCACAGCCTTTGATAGACCAGCTGTGGAAATAATGCAATTGATCCACTGAGGAGGATCGATCCTTAGACCTCACTTTTTTCATACTGGCACAGTTGTACTACCGGTAAGCTACGCTCTGCTGAGGAGGATCGATCCTTCGACTCATCGTGCCTCAGGTGGACGGACGCCCTTGCACTGTGCGACGTCCCGCTCCTGTTTGTTAATAGCGACATGCCATTACACCGCATGCCAGGCGCGTACTGCGGAGAACAATTCCATTAAACTCATTCTAATGGCATTTCAATAATTGACTCAACGTCTATCAATATAGCTAGAGCTAAATACATTTTCTTTGACTTAATCAGTAATTGAATTCTCTTACCGACTTCTACAATCGATGGCCTTTTAGCTGGTTGGAAAGAATTGTTGGGATAGTGTATTATATCACAATTAATGTTGTATTTGACCAGATTACTTGACAACGTTAATATGATATTGCAGACAATAACTAAGTTCCGCGATCGTTTATTCAATCATAGATGTTCGTTAGTTATAACTTATTTACGTGCTTATATTCAATTAAGGTTCAAGCTTGTCTGTCATGATCACATAGTTGGCTGTCTTTACTCTGAGAGAGGAAACACCAGCCTTATTAGTGTAGTGGTTAATGCTATGGACTTTAGGCTGGTAGGTACTGGGTTCGAATCCCATTCGTGGCATATTGGATTTTTCCTCCTCTCTCCTTGAGAAATCATAATCTTCTAAGAATACACAAATTCTTATCTACCGGTACCTTCCAAAAAAACAACGCAGAAAGTTTTTATTTTGCCCATTGTTGCTGATTTCAGTTTCCAACATCATGATTTGTAGTCAGCCGAATTGTTTGGTCGTGTATATATTTTTTTAATCGTTGTTTACCGAAGTAAGAATTGTGAGTTATAAAATTTGTATTTTATATTGTTATTATTATGTCTAGAAAACACACATTTTTGATATGTAAAACAATGTAGTGTATATTTATTTTAGTTATAAAATTTGTATTTTATTTTCATGTTGTATTTGTTTTTATTATTATGTCTAGAAAACATACATCTACACATTTTTAATATTTAAAACAATGTAGTATTTAATGATTTTGTAATACAGATTGCCTGTTTTTTGGGTCTACTCTTCTACCTTTTGGCACCATGTCTCCTTTTTGCCAGGGTTCAAGGTAGACAGGTCTGGATCTTCAAACCTGGTTTCGTATACTTAAAGTAATTATGCGTGTCTTTCAGTATCATCAGTTTACATTCTTTAAACAAGGGGAGGTAAGTAATTTGATCTCATTGTAGCAGCAGTGCTTTGTAGAAATCTTTTCGCTTTTAGTTTACCTGATACTCTGACTGTATTATCCTTTTCACTTAGCTGTAGAAATGGTGAAAGGGTTAAAGTGGGAAGGTCATAGTTGCCAAAATGGCATGTCCTGCCAAAAATGTTTATTGATTTTTATGTCATAATATATAGTGTGTACCTTAAGCTAGAAGCACACAAAATATTACAATCAAATAATATCCTTTTTAGTCGCAGGAAAATGGCTGACGTTATCATTCTTGGAGCTCAACTGATAAACACTTTTGTTTATCGTCTTCCTCCAACGTTGTTGCCCGCCATATTTAATTTGTGACGTGGATTCTTGTGTAGAGGTTTCCATTGATGTATTTTAAGACTAATTGTAATGAAAGCTCAAGTCTCGCATGACTATTTAAATCTTGATGGATTTTTGTTTTTGGTATAAATTTGAAGAAAAAAATTAGAATTTTTTATCCCAATTAATTTGAAGTTGTTCTTCACACTCAAATGTAAAACTAGCGAAGTGAGCCTATATCAACTATGACCATCCCCCTTTAATATTGATCACAAAGCAACAAGAGCAGATTGAATGTGTCTACATTTATTGTGAAACTATCTTTGATTATCTTATAATTTTAATCCACTTATTTTTTTAATTCTTCTATTTTTTTACTTAATGTTTAAAAAAAAAAAAATTTATGTTAATCTCTATAGATTGTTTCTTTAAATCTGCCTAGTTTGCATGTGCACATTTTGTAGTTTGATCATTTGAAATAAGGAAAATAATGTAGCAGATATATAAACTGTGTTCCACTGCATGTACAATTAGTTTCTAAAAAACTAATATTATGTACGGGTAGTTTTCAGTACTGTTTTACTGAATACATGACCACAGAGAGAAGAACTACAGTTGAATCCCATTGGCTTGAACACCGTCGGTGCTCGTGAAACTGCTCCACCCATCGAGCGTTACCATGTATTCGACCCTTCTCTGTTCGAGCCAACGAGATTCTACTGTATTTAAATAATTTGTTAAACATACACCTTTAACTCTGTCAGATAAACTTCCTCCAATGATTTGATTACCAGCCCATCTGTCCAAAGCACAGAGAGATATTGTTTGTTATATTTGAAAAACAATATACCTAATGTGGTGATGTTTGTTTTCAATATTTTGGTAAACATATCACTTCAAGTTTCGGGTGTGGCTTGTTTAATTTATTTTCATACTTACCGGTATATACAATTGTGGTTCCAGCATGTCTATCCTGAACGTGAAGTTCAGTTGCCTCGACTGCCTGTCCAGGACAGAAGTTGGTGTTATTATAAGAGTGAAACCTGCTATTTAATAAGTAGCAAGTGATTTTGTATATATACTTTGCTTCAGATAGGACAGTACATACCACAGCCTTTATTTAACCTGTAGTGGGACACTGACTGGTATAAGTGGTTTACACCTACTCATTGAGACTTGTCGGTACTGCGATTAAAACATCCTGTCGCCTCGAGCGGGATTCGAACACAGTACTTACCAGTCTTGAGCTCAGTGGTCTAACGACTGCACCACAGAGACTGGCTCTGTTGAGTGTAACGGGTCATGTGGTTTAGCACCTTCATCCATCCGAGGGCGCTGAGATTGAGATGCCGTTCTGACCGGAGTTAGGTCGTTCTCTCAATCCGAGATGTTCAGTGTTTGGGCCAGGCATACATATAAAGTGAGGTCAAGTCTTTATCAAGGTCTCGCCTTGGGTTCAGCCTTGGCATTGGGTTCCGACCTTTGTTGGTGGACCATACCCGAGGGTGGGGGTTTGGTGGGGTGTCTAAATCTTCATCTTCATCTTCTTCTTCTTCTTCGTTCAAAAAATCTTCATCTAAACCTAATCATAATGTAACATTTATCATGGTGTCCACATCTTCTTGAAGTTAATGGAAAGCCTCCTTTAGCCCTTTAAAATGGTCCACTAAGGAAGCAAAGGGCCCATATCAATGGCTGTGCTCAAAGTAGTATACACATTTCAATTCAATTCAATTCAATTCGTTTATTTACCATATAACTTATGGTACATATGATATTGTAACAAAACTGTATGGTTTGAAATGTGATACTAAATACCGTACCGCATTCTACAAATAATACATGTACTTGCATTGTATAATTTGCATGTGAATGATCAGCTATAAAATATATAATTTAAGAATTTATGTATCTGTGCACATTAACACCAGTGTGTAGTTCTCAATGCCATAGAATATATAATATTATATCTTATGTATATGCCATATGAATTTCTTCAAGGACGGACATTTTTAAAATGAATACAGCTACTTTGTGTGGGGAGATAATTTGAGTATAAAAGTATTTACCACGAATGAAAAATTAAACACCTGAAAAAAAGAATATACAATATATTTAAGACTATTATTATTATTAAAAGTTCTGTAATGTATGCATGTGTGAGATGCAATTTTTTATATTTAAAGCATGTGTAAAATCGATTTTATTTTTCAAATTTGTTTTCCAATATTAATTAGTAATTGGTATATGTCTGATAATGTGTTTTCTTAATGCATGATGATTGTTATGAAAGATGTTTTGAAGCTAGTATAGCCTAGTTGCACATGTTCTGTAATGATTTAGATCAGGTGTGTTTTGCCAGAATTAAAAGCCACTGTTAACATTTCCCATAGCATTCTATGTATCAGTATAATGCAGTCTCATTATTGAAAAACAATTTTTTTTAGTTTACTGTAAACAGATTTCAATTACTTATAATAATCTGCTGAAACAATATATAAACTCTAGCAAGAAATGGTCTTTTTGGGTAGGTGGTCTTTATAAACAGGTTGAAATAAATGCAGTAACCCCGGTATACACAGAATAGAAATTTCTGATATAGAGGTGGACTTTAATAATAGCATGTTTGACTACACATATATTAAAAAATACATTGTGTTTGATAAGCAAAACTATTCCAACATATTATTGAAATAGTAATTTACTATCAGCTGGTTTAATCACAGCTGAAAATTGAAACGATTTTAGTAGTCAATGATAAAACAGATAAAATTCCCTAAATATTATAACATTAATTAATACATGTAGCATACATGCAATTAAAAGCAAAATTCAGTGCTGATGTTTTTGTTCTGTTCCCCTAGACTAATTCAATACAGGTTTAACTCATGTCTTGTCAGGATTCTACCAAGACAAACTTGTAATTTGTTTGAAAAGATCTCTTCTTAAAATAAATATAAGTAAAAAAGCTTGTATTTGACAAAGTGGTAGACAGTTTTACATGAGTGGTGGTTACTTTTGCTGTCACTTCTAATAGAGAGCAGAAAGGTTGCCACCGAAATGGTTTGATAACGTTCAGATGGCTGAAACATGGGTTCTAGAATTTTGAAATAATGTCCTAAAATGCATGGTAACCAAACTTATTTCATGATCCTTTGTTTTATACATCTTTAATCTCTACTAACTGAAAACTGGAAACCCATCTACTCTGAACAATAAACTGATTATCTGGTCACATTCCAACACCTGCAATTCACTGCGGCAATCATCAATACCGCAGTGATTAGTGCAGACTTTTCGATTTGCTACGGCATTTTTTTTATCTTTGGTAATAATATTGAAATGTTTACACTGATAGCTATTTTAAAAGTTAATTGATAAAGTAAACTTGTATATTTGCTAATAATATTGAAATAACACTACTATGTTAAAAGTTAATATAGTGACAGTCGCTATTGGCAACACACTGTAGAATTGATATAGTAAACTTGTTTATTTACTAATAATATTGAAATAACACTACTACGTTGAAAGTTAGTATTGTGGCAGTCGCTACGGGCAACACTCTGTAGAATTGATATTGCATACGATTTACTAATAACATTGAAATAACCCGGAATGCTCTGTTAAAAGTTACAATGGCTATTATAGTTATTATTGGCAACACACAATAAAATTGGGTTATCTGTGCTTGTGTGGATTTTAAATGTGTTTGTGCCTTGCATTGTGATTGATAGGAGGAACACTATATTCGAAGAACGGCGGTCGTCCCGAGCAGTGCCAAACCTGCCGCCTCTGAGGTAACACGTATATACATTAACATCTAGATATAACCCAAACTCTTCACAATACATACGCATACGTTCACCAGCATTATGTCTTACTACTGTAATCCACTAATCACACTCTTGCAAGTCTTTCTGTCTAATCTTGTCTGAGCCTGATGCCGTTCATTGGAATGAGGTTAGGTTAGGTTAGGTTGAAGGATTAATCCTCCATAGGACATGACCAGTGAAACAAATGCATGGCATGTGCTATATCTTGCATGTGGGATTATGTTTATAAAATACTCTAGATGCTGAAACAAAGACAGTAGAGACAGATACCAATAGACAGATACCAGATAAGACAGATGCCGGATGAGATGGATACCAGATGAGACAGATACCAGTGGAGACATATACCAGTAGAGACATATACCAGTAGAGATATATACCAGTAGAGACATATACCAGTAGAGACATATACCAGTAGAGACATATACCAGATGAGACATATACCAGTAGAGACATATACCAGTAGAGACATATATCAGATGAGAGAGATACCAGTAGAGACAGATATCAGTAGAGACAGATACCAGATGAGACAGATACTAGATGAGATGGATAACAGATGAGACAGATACCTGATGAAACAGATACCAGATGAGACAGATACCATATGAAACAGAAACCATATGAAGCAAAAACCAAATGAGACAGATACCAGATGAGACAGATACAAGATGAGACAGATACCAGATGATACAGATACCAGATGAGACATATACCAGATGAGACAGATACCAGATGAGACAGATACCAATAGACAGATACCAATAGACAGATACCAGATGAGACAGATACCAGATGAGACAGATATCAGATGAGACAGATACCAGATGAGACATATACAAGATGAGACAGATACCATATGAGACAGATACCATATGAGACAGATACCAGATGAGACAGATATCAGATGAGACAGATACCAGTAGAGTGATACCATATGAGACAGATACCAATAGAGACAGATACCAATTGAGACAGTCAGATACCAAAAGAGACAGATGATATTTGGGTCAGATACCAGTTGAGATAGATGCTATTTGGATCAGATACCAGTTTAGACAGATAGCAATTTAGATAGATGTTAATTTGGACAAATGCCGCTTCAGGGTGTTAAATTCCAAATGGGACATACTGAAAATACTCAATTAGATAGATGCTAGATTAGACATACACAGATTCCGTTTTGAACACACTGGATTTGTCAGATAAGATATTGTCTTAAGATTTCGAAAAAAATGTACAGTTTAAAATGCTTTTCTTGGTTCACAACCCTGTTTTGATGATAATTCTGAGCATGCATTTGCTGTCAGGATGTCTGCATATCGCTTGCAAAATGGTTTTCTTGTTCTATACATTCTCCGCATACTGGCCCAAACAAACACCAGAAAAACTAACAAAACAACAGAAATTGTTAGGAGTTTGATAATTAGCTAGCAATGTTTGAATGCTTCGTGACTGTTTCTTGCTTGGTAGATTTTAGTAGTAGTTAGTTACTCATAAAGCATGTGGCTGTTATTAGTAGATCTATAGTAGTTACTCATGAAGCATGTGACTTTTATTAGTAGATTATAGTTACTTGTGAAGCATGTAGATGTTATTTGTAAATTATAGTTATACACATGAAGCGGGGTATGGACAAAATCCCCCCACCCCACCCCCGGCAAAACCGCCCGAAGTCAGAACCTACCCTGGATTAAAGCCCCTCATGACAGAATGCCCCCACCCACAGTAAAGTATATTGAAAAGTGGACATAATCCAACCCCCTCCCCCAACCCCACCCAACATGCATGCCACACACTTCATATTAAAAATGGTATTGCAAAATAAATTATATTAGTTTCCTCTGCCAAGATAATATTTATTCAACATTCACTTGGGTTTCACCCCTATCCCTTACCCCCTCACAGTTTGTTGAGTATGAGGTCACATATTGATGTAGTCAATAACAAAACTCACTATTTAATAGCATCTTAAGAAATATTTTTTTATGGGGGATTTTGTCCTACCCAGGGTGGATTTTAAGAATGTATAGCCTATGATCAAGTCAAATAGTAACTGAATTAACCATGTTTATTAGTTATACATGAGAGGTATTGCAGTGTTATAACAAAATCGTTCATCACATTGTGACATACAATATTCATTGACATGCCATGATAAAGCTTTGATCTAAAATCCAACACGATTGGTCCACAGAACGCCATACAAATATAGTGAACCCAGGTCAAATTTAACGTATGTTTTATTTGTAGCATTTCTTTGAATGTTGTGATGACAGATACCCGGTAGTAGATGTTATGTGAGAGTTGATTTAAAATGAATGAAAACATATGTTGATAATTATTAAAAAAAATTCTGATAAAACAATTATTCATCACAAATAACAACAGAAAAGTCAGTATAGTGAAATCGTAGCCATGCATAAAAATTGAAATTGTTATCGATTGGAACTATTATGCAATCCAAGAAAAAAGAATCAATAACTCTGGTTCTGGATTGCACTGACTCGCACACTTTCAGAAGATTTCAATTTGGTCCATATTAACAACTGAATCTTCGCTACGGATTCATCAAATCAGTCGTTTCTGCACCAGTGTGCAATAAGTATTACAATCCTAAACAGGTCGACGTTTCTTTGGTGCAAAAGAAATAAATTGAAATTTTTAATGTACTTTTTTTTAAATAGCGGATGTGTAATATCTTTACTGATGTGTTGATAGGAACTTCAGTTTGTTGAATCATGGAGGTCAATGAAATTCACCTGCCTTGCTTTCAATAGGGCAAGCGCTCATGGTCGCTCGCTAGATCAGTGTTCGCATCTAACATTAAATGAATGTGATATAATAGTACATGATCCGTACCAATCACATTTTTTGTGAGCGCTCGCTCTATTGAATGCAAGGCGTATCTGTATGTACAAAGAGAGGTGATTTAAAGGAACATTTTGACCCCTGTGATTGTTTATTTCCTATTATTTGCACTACAGCATTCGTGTCACATGATATGTTTCATGTTTTAAAAAATAGCATAATTATTTATAATGGCAACAATCCCAAGCGACAGACATATTGTTGAATCAATGAGGTCATGCAATTCATCAGATCTGTATTAACAGTCCAAGTTCTATTTTCCTCAATCAATACATTCATATCAAATATCAATAAGTATTTGTTAGTTATAACTTACTTATGTGCTTATATTCAGTTAAAGTTCAAGCACGCCTGTCCAGCTGCCTCGACTACCTGTCCAGGACAGAAGTTGGTATTAGTATTATAGAGGAAACCCACGATTAATATATTAGTTGGATATAAGCACGTAAATAAATTATAACTAACTAACTAACTGGACTATCGAAGGTTGGATAGGTGGACTGATGGATACAATTGGTGAGCACCAGTGTTGTTTTGTTCTTTATGGAGTGTCCGAACCCGTCAAATTGCTACAGATGGCTTTCCATCTATTTCCTTAGCAACTAACAGTAGCTTGACTAATTCATATTTCTCGCCATTTTCATACAATCTTGACCAGTTAATACTTGTTTGTTTTGGGACAGACATCAATAAAATGTTTATTTAAAAGTCCTTGCTCTGTTAAACGTGACATTTTGTGATTGCCAGTGTCAATTATTTTAAGGAAATTATATGTCAATCTAATTTGATGATAAGTTGGGAGCTGGGCATACATGTGTAGCTCAACGCGAGAGTGTCCGGCTGAGATTTGATAGGTTGACGGATAGATCTTCCTCGGTGGACCCTTTCGGTTATTTCTTGTTTCAGCCAGTGATCTATCAAAGGCCATAGTGTGTGCTATGCTGTCTGTGGGGAAAAGTTTGTTTGTGTAACAACACCACACATTGACACTTGGTCACAGAGGAAACCCACTGTTGCCACAGGCTACTCTTCGAATAACAACAATGGATCTTTTATGTGCACGTTCCCACAGACAGGAAAGCACACACCACAGTCTTTGATAGACCCGTCATGGATCATTGGTTGGAATGAGAAATAACCCAACAATTCCACTGAGGAGGATCGATCCATCAACCTTATTGAACCTCAGGTGGATACTCCAGCGCTGAGCTACGCTCCGCTCCTTCACAAATATATTAGAGCCTCACACAAAGATAAGTTATTTGATGCAATGGTTATGGTGTATTGTCATAAGGTGTAGGTTTAGTCGCAAGTCGAACGATTATTACCGACTCAATCTGGCTGTTGTGCAGATTACCCCGATAGTCTAAAGGTTAATGATGGCGAAGCTGGAACAGGAAAGAATCTGTATTAATGGATACGCTGCCTGATGCCAGATGCCAGGGCCAAGCGCTCGAGAAGCTGTGATCAATTTACCTTTGTTGAAACATGCAGCAGAATGCTGCAAATAGTTAACTATTAATCCCTTATGTCCTCAGGTTTTCTGCAACTTTTGTTAAACATGCCCAACGTTTCTATATTTAACAGTTCCTCACAACCATCTGCCACTGGCCACCAGTTATACACGTCATTCTGATCTTCCCATGAGGCTATGCAACGTACATGTATCATTCCTTCGCCTAGCTACATGTAGCTACCTACCTACGTAGCTTCGACATTTTATCCAATTACTCCAATCTTAAATGCTATAGCTATCAAATTTCTTGTGTGTTGAATTATTTGCAATGAATTGTCGTCTATTTCTGTGGGTTTCCTTAAATGATTGCGAGCACTCAGAATTAAGTGGAAAGAGTTATAATTGTAATAATTGTTATACAAGAAAAGAGTATAGGGCCATTAATGAGGAGGTGGGGTTATGACACCACCACACCTCCACCCTCCACACACTTTGTAAACAACTTAATTTTTTTACATAAAGTTTTTTTTACAAATTTTATGGGCATCAGTTTGGAGATGGGTATAGACTAACAGGGTACCCCACCCCCTCGAGCAAATGGTTATGTTTGCAGCGCAATCTTAGACAGTAAGGGTGAAAAGTATGGATATATGTAGCATACATATGTATGTATATATGTATGTATGTAATGTATGTATATACATGTATATATATCTGGCCACTTTAATGAGGGTTACAATGTGGTACACATGATGTCTGTTTCCAGTTGTAATGTTCTAAAAACAAAACTAACCTTTCAATATTTATATATCATTGATGCTTTCTGATCAATGTAAGATCATACATAACATTCGATCCATTTGACTGGTAATGCTTCACAGACATTTGTAACTTTCTCTAGACACTTCACAAAGTTGCCAATTTTTGTCCAAATAATTATACATCTAGAATATTCTCTCCTGACATATTTTCTCATTCGGTACAAAGCCGGTGTCCTTTTGAAGGAGAATTAATAGTAATTGTGACCATGTTAGCTCAGTGCAGACATAAACACATGAAGCGTGGTTATAGATAGAGCTACATCTGTTTCGGCAAGGTAAATGTCAGACTAACAATCTCACTTGTAAGCTCAAAGTATGTCTCTTTGAGTGTTCAATCTGGGGTGCTCAGGAACGCCACACAAGTATATATCTCTATTGCTCGAAATTCTACTCAGCTTTTCTATGCGCGACTGTTTTCCACAGATACCTTAATGTTTGATCTTGTTTATCACTAATGATGAACAGCGGCGAATGGTTGTGGGATCATGTGATTGTAACTGCTGGATGAGATTAATTTTTAAATAACATTAGAAATCATAGCATGAATGAGAAAGCATGTAAACAAAAGTCCTTCGTATGTACATTAGTTTGGGATAGGGCTATTCTACACAAGGATATCATTTGATGTCAAGGACAAGGCTTGCAGAGTCCTTGACTTCAAATTATGTACCCGTGCGTGGAATATAAGAATCCTTCATATGTACTAGTGTGGGATATATATTCGACCCTGTGGGTACATAATTTAATGTCTGAGAAGAGACTTGCTAAGTCCTTGTCTTAAAATTATGGACCTAAGGATGGAATAAACCTTTCCCACACCAGTACATAACGAATGATTAAATATGTTTTCTTATCCCTTAATGCTAGAATGCCATTATTTTACTAAACGCTGTAAAAAATTTAAAACAATTTATTTTATTTTGTACCAATATAAATATCACCACTAGAAAAATTATATAATGGTTTATACTAAAAGTATTGGCTTAAATTTTTTTTTATCGTGTTTTGTTTTAAATTGTAAAGACAATGTGTCTGTTTGAGGTACATGACGTCACGTCGCGACTTTAGCTTTGCATTACATTGTTTATATATATAAAGTGCATTTTGCATTCATTTTTAGATATGGGCAATACAATAAATTGAATAGCTAACCTGCAAAATTCTATTCTGTAAATATTTTTAATTTTTGCAGTGATATTTACAGTGAAGATCATATGTCCATGTTGTTAGGTGCAACATGCATCCCACATGGGTTTCTTACATGGGCTATTTCTATCTTATATGTGTGGGGATGAGAGAAAACTGATATTGGTAGCTGAATCATGTCTCAACCAGAACTGTCAGCCCTATCATCACGCCTTCTTCAATTAAATTAAATTATAACCATTTTCAAACGAATCCATAGAAGAAAAAAATTGTACTTAAATATTCATCTCATGACATAACATACCAGTTAGGTTTAAGTTATATAAAAAATTTAACTTGTGTAATAATGTTTTAATTACTGTTAAAATTACTACTATTGATAAAGAATCAACTACTTTTTTTCTTCTGAATATGACTTTCTCAAACTGTTAGATAAAAATAAAGATACGGTACCATGCTGAACATGTACAGTGTACTGATTGACCCACAAAGATGGCCTTTGTTAGTATATTAACGTACCTAATCGCTTTCTTGCAACTAATTTTTTTCTTATTATCCAAATTGTTTTGCCTAGATATAGATTTCTTGGCAGCAGGTTTCTTCTCTCATGCACACAATGATCATATATTTGACACCTAATAGCTTTCTTCGCCTTCTTCCACAAATAACTCTTTATAAACTATCGCAGTACAATGTCTGTTGCCTCACTGAGATTCCTGGTTGGCAGGCTACCTTATAGTGGTAATTGTTCACTGGAGCCGATATTCAGTACGGTAGTGTGTTCAGAGAACAACTATATTGAGAATACTCGCTATAGACTGGTGGATACACTAAAGCATTAAATGAATGTCATGTGATCGAACGTGATTGGTACCAATCAAATTATTTGAGTGTTCTCGCAATCCTGAACATGTACTTTGTTAGATCATACAGTGTCTGAATACATGTAGGCTTACATGTTATATTCATCTTGTAATTATTTAGTGTTGGAGACTAGTCCTACTATATGTAAATTTTAGTTCATGATTTGTAGTGTTAATTTGTATCAAATGGGTTCACTTTGATTATTTGGATTAGGTGGATTTGTTTACATTATTAATGCGAAAAATGTAGATAATGAACATGTGTTCTTCTTTGGTAAACTCTTCATGATTCAGAAATGTATAATGAAGGAGTAATCTCCCCTGTCGGTTAGAGTGACCTACCCTAACTTTGATTCAGAAATACATGTATATATAATGAAGGAGTGATCCCCCCCTGTCTCTTTAAGAGAGATTTTCCCTAGCTCTGCTTCAGTAATGTGTGTACAATGTAGTCTTGATAAGCCAAACCATTGAGTTAATTGTTGTGGTCGCTTGCCAGATAATGGTTTGGAAACATTCTATGTTAGAAAAGGTGATCTCAAAATGACTTCTACCGGAAAACGGGTGTAGGAGCTGATGACATCATTGAGAAATCAAACCAGACAATTATGTCATTGGGAAATCAAAACAGATGTTTAACGCAGCATTATAAATAATAATTTGGGACTATAGAACATTGTTGTTAACTTTTTACCCAGTATCCTCATCACTGCAGACCTTTTTTTTTATAGGATGTGGTATCTAATCTGTTTGAGACTAGCAGTGCCCACTAGCAATTGCCTTTTTTTAATATAGGATGTTTCCAGACTATCGTCTAATTATCGAGACTGTACAATGGATAAAAGTTGTCTTCCCTGGCTACCTCAGAAGGGTATGTTGTGGACTAGACTAACTGAGATACAGAAACCTGCTAAATATTATTTTTGTGCCATTATTTAAGGGGGTCACCTGGCATGTCTCAAGAAACTGCAAGCAATGATGAAGGCAGTATATCTGGTATGAGACCAGAAAGGCTTTCAGAGCCAAACAGGTACCCATTCTTCTAATTAGTTTAGCCTAGGCTATAGGAAGGCTATTTAGAGTAAAACATAGTACTAGTAGTTGGCTATATAGGCACTATAGTACATTGTGCATTGTTAAAATATTAACCATTTTTATCTCTTTTTTGTTATTATGGATATGAGTCGATATCAATAATATGGCCAATATTTTACCTGGCTTCTAAATATTATTTTATTATATTATATTCTTTCAACTGAATTTAAGCTTAATTTTTATTGTCAGTATGGATCAATTTACAGTAAAACACTCAATTGAGACTTGACTATTTTTTGTACATTGTAGTTGGTTTGGAATTTTCCAAACAATACTATGTCAAATTTGCTTTTGTCAAATTATGTACTAATAGTTTACAAGTGTTAATTAGCATTTATTATATAGCTACATGTAGGTGAGTTATGTATATCCACATACCAGTAGGGGATGGGTCGATAGATCGATCCTCCACAGCGCAAAACATTTTTATGGGCTATTTTCCATTCCAGCCAGTGAAACACGTCTGGTTTATAAAATTCCGTGTTATGTGCTATTCTATCTATGGGATAGTGCACATAAAAGATCCCTTGCTGTTTTTTGGTAAGAGTAGCCCATGAACCGGCAACAGCGGGTGTCCTCTGAGACCATGTGTCAATATAACCATGCGTCTGACGTCCAATAACCGCTGATTTAGAATCGATGTGTTTCTAGTGGCGTCGTTAAATGAAACAAACTTTACTTTACATACCAGTGGACGTGGCAATTTGATAAAAATTTTAAAATATTAGTTCATTTATGGAAATTCAATTTTCATGCAGAGCATCTGCAGACTGCATAATATTATGCTGTGGAATTTGCTTTAAATCATCACAGAATTTCTAATTTTAATGATTTTTAATATTAAACATGTAATGGGAGACATTCCTCAGTTATCTGCCCTTACCACAAAGCAAATATGTGGAGCTTATGATGATGTTCGTCTGCTTTCTCAGTGTTGCCGCTCAATGCGTAGTTAGGCCTATCAAAGTCCTAAAATTGCACATGTTTTAATATACCAAACGATAACCGATTTTCTAACAAAACATGTTTTCGAATAGCACAATGTAGCGTTAATTTGTCAAGTGTAGCCCGAAGATACGATGTGAAAATAGCCCATGTCACCGAAATCTCATTAGCACTATTATATATATTTAACAAAGCTACAAGTACTAGCATAATGAAAAGGAAGAATATATTGATTTTCATTTTTGTTCTATTTGCCACATTGTATAAAATAAGTGTTTTGTACATTTGGCAAATAATTGTCTTTTAGTAATGAGTATTTGAAATTGATTTTTGAAATCTTCTTTGTTTTTAAATAGTGCATGAGTTGTTTTCCTGAGTTAATTATGCTGAGGTCATGGTTGTATTGACAACTCTTGTTTATGATTATAAACGAGGTTTATGCTATTAATAAAATGTTAAATCAATAAGGAGCATAGGTGTTTGTTTTCAAGTTGATTTTCAGAAATTGTTTTTTAACCCTTATCCTGCCGCATTGTTTTTGTAAAAATGACAAAATTTTCACAGGGCGTATGTTTTTGTTGTTATCACCTGACACGGTTGATAGATTTAACTCAAATTAAACACATATATACTATGATGTGTTACGTTGAAAAGGTACAATTTTCTTATAAATTATGTATTTTGGTTACCATGGTAACATCTGGCATTTTAAAAATAT
>JAULBR010121570.1:0-19152 GCA_032355825.1 Melanodrymia aurantiaca
TGCCTATATCCAATAAAGGTTCAAGCACGCTGTCCTGGGGACACGGTCTAGCAGCCTGGACCGTCTCTCCGGGACAGTAAAGAAACAAACGTAACTTTATATTTTATACGTTGGCAATACGTCACCGCACAAACAATGATATATAGGCCTAGCTGAAATAGTCATTTGTAATTGTAGATTTATAACATGATCTCAAATCGATTGACAAATTCATCTATCAAAAACCCCCACTTAAACACTTTATAATGTGACATGTTTTACGCTTAATACTACATGTACAAAACATTGGAATAAAATAATTAAAAAAGATATTCTAGCTATACAAATCAAACTATAGTAAGAAATATAATATGAATTGTATCATAACCATAGCTTTCGGTTAGCTTCGTATATAAAAAGTTGGCTGAAATGTGTGTGCCTTGTTAATAATAAAAAAAGATCCATAATATCCTAAAATTCCTATTGATGAAAGCAACACTTATGTTGCACATACAAGTAGCAAATGACAGCGGACGCGTGTGTCAAACAACAGGGCTAATATTTAGAGTACACCCACTTCTCGACATACGATCACCCCCTCGTGACACAGAGAGGATTCCCTTTCCGTCCTCTCACAAACATCCCATAAATCTCACTGTCTTATTATTAGCTGCATTTTCTTTTTTCTTTATTTAAAACATTTTCTTAATCTTCAGTTTCATAAAACTCCATATCTTTCATTTCCATTATTCTTTCGTTCTGTCATTCTGCAAACCTTGAAACAAATTTGAGACTTTTGTATAAGATAAATTAAAGGTTCAAGTTTCACACAATATTTTATCACTTGCGTATTGTGTTTTCCGCCAGTCTCCCTCTGTGACGACCGCGCAACGATTACATTTTTTACGTGAAAACATTCTGTGAAATTTAAAGCTTCTTTGTGGGCCTGTCAACGACGTGTGCATCACCCCCTAGAATTACGCCTTAATGCTTGCTTGCGTCAACCCGATAACAATAGTGGTCAGCAGATGACGCCGTAACATCTGTTTTCCCCTTGCCAACCAGGGTGCACAACAGCAAAAGATCAGCTCGTTGTTATTGTTATAAATTGAGTTGGGCAATCCCTTTAAACGTCATTCAAACCAACAATGATTATTTTATTTTGCAAGACCGTCAAACGGTGATTTCCCTTCTGCGTGCAGCCATCTCTGGCCACGTGACTTATTCTACGGTTCTGTATTTTTATGACCCCCTGTTTTCTTTTATTTCACGCAATAAAGAATGTTTCGTGACACAGTGTAATTATCGCTGCTATCACTATGAGAACAGACATTGCCTTTGGGAACATTTTCCAAGCTAAACTATTGTTAGTAAAACACGTGCACATCAAACGTACATCTACGCGCGTGCGGAAACGTACGCGAGGCAATGTAATCGGAAGTTTATAGACGCTAACTTGAATAACATCTGCATGTAATCAAATATTGTAGTAAAACATAATTTCCAAACGATCTTTAACGTCATTGCCTACTATAATACACTGACACTAGCCTATGACAAAGTTTAGGAAAAATGAACGTAGGAAGCCTTTTGAGAGAAAAAGTAGGCAAACAACATTTTATATAGATTTTGCAGTGCTAAGAGAATATTTTGTTTATAAAGATATTTCCTCTAATACTTTTTTGTGTGCAGAAATAGACCTTTTTACAGTACTGCATGGTACCTTTCCGTAGCTATATGGTATAACATTTATATTAATACTGAATAGAATGTCGAGAGTAAAACATGTAGGGTGTTTACATCGTACGAATAGCGCCACAAAACACGCAACTAAATAGTTCGAGCACTTCTCCTGTCACTGCTATGGTCTGCAGATGAAGCAGAGCGGGTATACGTTTGGCGCCAATTGAGAATATTGACGATCTTTAACTCATTGTTTAAGTCCTTACCCAACAACAATACAATGTTTTAAAAGAAATACGTTTACATTATGGTATTGTCAAAGATCACACTATGGCAGGTATTGTAACACAGATATGTCAGTTTTAAAACAAACGTAAAGAGAACCCAAACAATAAAATTCATATTAGTTTGTATACGCTCGATGGAGAATAAGCTGTGTTGGCGTTAGTAAAATTGTTCTGCAAAGACGTTCAAGTCAGCTTGAACGCCTATTGTTCATCTGAATGTTGTCATTAGATTTGATCGAAACGAAATGAACAGCGCCAATTAGAGAGACATGTGCTCTGTTCACAATGTTCTACAAACTCGTGTAAAGACAGACTGTGTTTTATCTTCAAATCAAAAGGTATGCAGGTGGTCGTACAACTTGATTGATATTGTTGTCCGGCAATGTCGGCAATGTCTCGGGATACGTATAATATTCTATCCACTCATAAACGACCAATTGAACGTTTACACGTAAAACACCAACTGCACTGACATACGAAAGCCGCGATTTGGAGGAGACAGTGAAAAGGTCAGTTGCTGGTCAGCGGTAAATATCTCGCCTTGAAAAGAGCTATTTTTCATTTAGCTGTTGTCATTAAATTACAAACAAAAGCACATCATGCTTTTTGGATCGAGTTTCTTCATATAGGTTTCAAGAAGATCAAAATTAATGTGCTGAATCTGCGGCTGTCCATTAGACAAAGACTGGCCATACCATCTGGATTAAGTAGATGCGTGTCGGGTGATCGTAGCGTGTTAATTACTGCACACAGGATTTCCACAACCTCCATTAGCATCGTCCACCTCGACAGATATCAAATACGTCTTCAGTTTTAGTTGCAGCATGTGTGTTTCATGTTGCACTACAGTATTACCGTAAATCAACACTTTTACTACAAATGGTGGAAATGGTAGAAAACACAACAACAACAACAACAACAACGTTCTAGCTTCAAGCATGCATATTAAATTAAACATTAATTTTCATTGGGTCTGCACAGCATCTTGTTGTTGAGTCGGATTAAAACTTGTCAAAATACATCAATCTTGTGCGAACAATCGTTTCAAAATATGAAATTTGTACTCAAAACTTTACGTCGGCACTTACATACAGCTGTTCGCCGCGTGCAGTGAAACAAATCCACGTGCACGATACAGACTAGACTTGGTGTTCTCGTGTTCTGCTTATAACAAGAGAAACGTTTTAATTACTTAAATCAATATTTCTAACTCAAATCACGACTTGAATTTATAAAATCTAGTCCTACTTGTAAGTTAACTATTTACTTTCATATACTAGTAGTCGAGACAATCATAATTGTATTATAACGGAATTATCCGAGATCAATGCAACAAATGTTATTACATTGCATATTAAATAGAGCATTGTCGCGGTATTCAAATCTGTACCGAAACACACGTTAATTTTCGTCGATAATTTTGGTCAATTTTGGAACAATAATTAATATGATGGCTAATTAATCCATAGAGCTGATATGATTACAGTTTAATACTCTTGTTAAAAAATTCCAAATCTGTGAAATATGAATTATTAAATAATTTTGTATACTAGTATTACTTTGTTATCTATAACACCTTGGTTCGCGTCAATTATGAAATATAGAGATACATTGAGTTTTGCATAATTATTATTTACGATTAATCTCCCCTTCATGAACATTTAAAAATGTATTTTGTCCCAGCATTAAAAGCGGGCGTGTGACCTGACTTCAACAAATCAAACAACACATCTTGATTAATAACGTTTCGTTTTGGCGTGCAGCAACAGGTGGCGGGGTGGAGGAACTGTGCGTGTGTTAAATACAGTGTACACACGAGACGGCAGGTGAGACAATGCGTCGGCCACACTTCTCAAACACAGCCAGTCTACAACAGGAAGGTGCAGGTACAGGTAAGTGGGGGCCAGCTCGGGTCAGCGTCAGGACACCGGTCAGTCTCGTGTCCAGAGCACTTTACACCGCCCACCGTTTCCTTAATTGTTGACAGCTTTGTTAAAAATGAGAAACATAATGACTAATGTTCAAATATATTATTGTTTGATAAATGTGTGAATTTTGTTGGAATTAATGGACTTTCAAAATTTGTTAAAACATTTGAAAAAAGTTAACTTTGTTTAAGAACACCCGTGTATTTTGTTTAATGAAACACATTCCAATTATTAAAGACATATAGGTTAGAACTCGGGGAAACCCCCCAACTAACGCCACATAGCTTACTATATTCTACTCTAGCAGCAAGGAACAACAAATTGGTCATTCTGGTCGTACTTAAATACAGGTCATACTATACTAAACTAGATTATTTGAGAAAATAGAAAAGTAGCCCCCTCATACTTCATAGAGATGACCGTCTAAAGTGCAACGTACACGAACTCATACGTCATAGAGATGACCGTCTAAAGTGCAACGTACACGAACTCATACTTCATCGAGATGACCGTCTAAAGTGCAACGTACACGATGAGGAAGTTACTGACCAAAGTGTCACGAATATAACTTTCCTCACAGCTGAAGTCTAGCGCACACGGCCAGTACGTGTCCTCACAGCTGAAGTCTAGCGCACACGGCCAGTACGTTTCCTCACAGCTGAAGTCTAGCGCACACGGCCAGTACGTTTCCTCAGTTGCATCACTGGAGGTATTCGAGATGAGGTTCTTTGTACGAACTGTACTTGGAATAATCTATTGGTTGGCTGTTGTATTAGCGTATGTATACATGTACATGCAAATTCCGGCCGTTTGGTGCACACGACAAGGAAGATGGCAGGAGAGGCGGAATATCAAATGAGATAGATATCTCTCAACACCTAGCTCTTTAGGCGGATTCCTCATTACAAAGTGACACAAACGAGCGTGGAAAGTGCTACTCGTGTAATTCTGTTTATCAGCTTCCCCGAGAGTAACGACCTCACCTATTAATAGACGGAATGGTACAGCTTGGCTAGCGAAGATGCGTGTGAGCTGGACGTATCGTCCTCACCGTATGAGCTGGACGTCATACCATAATAAAGTCACCAGTCTTTCTCCCCAACATAATTGTAAGTTCTTAACCGGGCATTTAATAATAAATTATGTGTATTTTTTTTTATGAAGGTAAGCTCAACGTATAAGTATATTATTATGTTTAACAAAGCATCATCATTCCTGCAATAAAACAATACTTGTTTACTACAAGAAATGCTCTTGGTCTCCAGTCACTTCCCATATTTAATAATTAATCATCGACTTTTGAATGTCAAACACATCGTTATTTCACTGAATTGTCTCAGTAAAACCCGCTGCCGCCACATAGGCTACTCTTGCCGACCAGAAGCAGGGAATAATTTTTATATGCACTTTCTCACAGACACGACAGCACATACCACTACTTTTGATGTACCTTGAAAAAGGAAAACAATGGGACCACTGAGTCGAATCGATCCTTTGATCTCACGTACCACAGGCGGACTCTAAACTAGGGTAAGAGAAACTGGTATGAAAAAAACCCCAGAATTGCTTTCAATGTATTAAGTCCTCCCAACATTCCAGAGATAAGAAACATGATTGAAATCCCTAGCTATTTGACGTTCTTGAACTTCACTTGGCATGACGTTTGATTAGATCTCATCGGGTTTCTCATTTCGTCCTGCAATAGATGCTCCTCAGTGCAAATACTATCTATCTTCGGCGTGTATCACTGACCAGCGGCGTCGCAACACATACAAGATGCTATTTTAATACACTGCATTCAGTCATGTGTAGTGTACTGTGAGTCAGCTCATTGCACTCTGTCGTATGCACGGACTGGGATGGAACCTCGGCAGTGCAAGACTAGTGTATCTGTCTTAGATGAGATACATGGCACATCGACCCCCATTCATATAACAGTACTGTTTAGACTTTGTATACTAGTTCAAAATACTGTATATCAGAGAATGTGGTATTTACTGGTCTGTCTGGGGGAAAAACTATATCAGAGAATGTGGTATGTACTGGTCTGTCTGTTGAAAAAAACTATATCAGAGAATGTGGTATGTACTGGTCTGTCTGTGGGAAAAGCTATATCAGAGAATGTGGTATGTACTGATCTGTCTGTGGGAAAAACTATATCAGAGAATGTGGTATGTACTGGTCTGTCTGTGGAAAAAAACTATATCAGAGAATGTGGTATGTACTGGTCTGTCTGTGGGGAAATGAGCTGTCCGGTAATTTAAAGAGAAGCAGCAGGTATCTTTTCAATGACATATGTGTCTTAATAACTATGTTTTCGACTGAGATTAAATACGGTGATGCATGGGTTGTCTTTAGCAAACGTTCTTTCCTATCACTACAATGTAGTGATATCTTTCTGTACAGTATTTTAATAGACTATAAACCAAACGTCTCTACATTCACAGAACATAGCACCCATGCTGTATGGTTGACTGGATGCATTATAAAGGCAATTGAAATATAGAACATTCAAACAGACAAATGATGTCCTCGTGACAACACTATTTAATTATTCCCTGCTCTGTTTCTCTAACATATCCTTATGAATCCACATTTATATAGCAGATACCTACAAAGTGACTATTTGCAATATAATACGATCATTAAAAATGAGCAAGGGGATACCTTCTATTGTGTTCCCTGCTACAGTATATAGGAACTAAATGAAATAACAGGAATACGTACATACATGCGATTCTCTGCGACGGTCTTCGTTTCTTTCCCGTGTTTTGTGTTAGCAAACCTATTGTTACAAAAGTGGACGCTATCTAAGCCGTAATACTTTTAGTTGAAGAACAATGTACAGTGTTGGTCTCATATTTTGGCTCTATTGTTTGTTGTGTTATAACAGGGAGCAGTTAGTTTTCCTAGTAGTTAGCGTTTTTACTGGCACTACTAATAACAAATAGAAGTCTGTTGCACATTTGTATTTATTCAAACAGGACAGTAAATAAAACAAAACCAAGTATTCCAGTTTATTGCCCTCTTAGAGCCATCAATCCAGTATCTTTGTTTTAAATTTAACTGTGTGTCCAGAATGCTCATTGTTAGACAGAGAACGGATCCTCTGGATGTGATGCAGAAATCTCACACAGTTCACAATCCTGAACAAAACTAATTGCTTTTCCAGTTACAAGATGATCTTGTTGTCAGGTACAGATGGTTGTTACCCTACAAGAAATAAAGCAATTTTTGCTTTCCAGATGTCTGGGACGGTTACGTTTAGGTGGTATTGGTTGGGCACGGGGAAGGTAGGGAGTATGCATCCATCTGTGTTCAGTATAATTATAACTGATAAGTTAATACAGAAATAAGTGCTTCCGGTTACGGTAAAAAGGTCAAGTTTATTTATTTAACGACGCCACTGGAACACATCGATTATAAATCAGCGGTTACTGGACGTCAGACGCATGGTTATAGTGACACATGTTCTTAGTGGAAACCCGATGTCGCCGCTACATACTCTACGCTTACCGAAAAACAGCAAGGGGTCTTTTATGTGCACTAACCCATAGACAAGATAGCACCCACTACGGAATTTGATAAACAAGTCGTTTATCAGTGGCTGGAATGGAAAATAGCCTATAAAATATTTTGCGCTGTGGAAGATCGATCCCTTAACCCATCCCGCCACCGGCAGACACGCTACCTCTAGACTACGTCCTGCCCCATTCCGGTTAGCGTATAACGAAAATAACTTGTCATCTTATATATTAGAAGCGAGCGCCGCAAGATGTAACAACTCTGATTGTGCAAGATATATCCGTAGGAATTATTAATAACATTCATGTATTTCAAGCGATATTAGACACGGATCGCCTACAAGTGTTCCAAAGTATTGACGATATTGGAGTTACAAGTACCTATAGCAAAACTGTAAAAGTACAACCATAAGGATATCTTCGGGATATTCATCCTTGCTAAAAACCATGATCGTGTTCACAAGATGCAAGCAGTGCTACGAACAGATAAGGAAAAAGTGTATTTGTTTAACGATACGACTGGAACACATTGCTTATTAATCAGCGGTTATTGCGTGTCAAATGTACGGTTATATCGACACTTGGTCACAGAGGAAACCCGCTTCTGCCAGAGATTACTCTTCTTCGAATAACAGCAAGGGATCTTTTAGGTGCACCTTCCCACACACAGGATATAGCACACATTACGGCCTTTGAAGAAGAACTGGTTAGAACGGGAAACAACCCAACTGGTCCACGGAGGAGAATCGATCGGTCGACCTATCGAACCACAGGCGAACGCTCTTGCGCTGAGCTATGCCCGCTCAGCATTGCTACGAATGCACATAACTGAATTTTAGAAAACTAATATTAATATAATATTAATATATTAATAACGTCACATGTGAATTATCCATTGTTTCATTGAAATAGTATTACTGTGTTGATTTCGGTGAATGAAGAAAGTAATTAAGTTATTGATTGATTGACTGACGTATTGACACAATATTTATCATAAATATGTTTAAGTAAGGCTCGTGATAATTAAGTAGTGTTCTTTTGTTCGAAAGTTTCTAAACATCTATTGATAAACGTTTGCGATGCATGGCGTCAATTAAAATACACGTCATTTGAGATTCCATGATTAGTAAACTATAATTATATATACTAAATGTAGTGCGTTGTAGGTCTTGAGAAAACATCTTTCTGCACCCACCTGGCACTACCACCCCCATATCAAGTAGTATCCGAAAGAAGCTCTGCTAAACAAAACACTGATAATCATAATAGATTTACTAATAAAGAGTCCAAGACTTTGCCCTGCGGTTTAAACAAGTCATTTAGCAACGTCCCTCAATGCAAAGGGTCAGCTTGGGCGGCTAATTAAGAACTGGTCAAGGGATCAACAATAAAATATTGTCATAAAATAGTAATGCGCCTTTTTATATCATTCGTTATTTTTCTACTTGATTACACCAATTTGGTAAAACGCAAAATCCTGAGATAAAGGCTGATTAGATTGCTCCATTGAAGCAGAGAATACCAAAACCTTGTTCTCATTTAATCAGCTGGGGGTCAGCAAGGTCACTTTTGGCATGAATGGTTAAAAAAGGTTGAACTTTTGATCGGTTTTGGAATTGACTCTTAGAGGTGCCGAAAGAATTATCTAAAGTCACGTGATCGCTGGCCATGCAGGTGGCCTTGCTGAGATGACCACACATTAAAGGAAACAAACAGCGCTGTTCTTCCTGAGATAATGGCAAGGGGGATAATTAAGACCTGTGTGTTCAAGTGTGCCCATAAAGGACACTGGGTACGCACGCTTGCTACGATGCACCACTCTCAGCTGTCAAAGTTCTCATACAAAGATTGGTCCTACTTTCAGTCTCTTAATAAACTTTTTTTTTCATTATTATTTCAATTGCCAGTGGCAACGATTTTACACCATGGCGCTGTCCAAAGCAATATTTGAAAAGGTTTCGTGAATGTAGTATCTTTATATTTGCCAACAAAAATATCCACACAGCATAATGACAAGGGCAGATGTCCGCGTGTTTAATTGGATTAGTTGGGATCACAATAGCCGTGATGTATACACCATGCCCACCGCTGGCTTTAATTTACATTTTCCTTTTATTTTCAATTCCCGTATTTTGTAACAGAAACGGATAAGCGTCCACACACCAGCCTCATTTGGGCATTAGTATCCTCCCTGACCACCAATGATTGTACTGTCTTGTTTGCAAAGTCGCAGACCATTGATCTATCGCCATTTGTCCACACATTTCTTTTATTAGCAGCGTAATCTTAGCAACAATCGTGGCCATCCCAAGAGTTCTATGAGTTAAAGAAGGTCGTTTGTTGGCGACAAAAAGCCGAGATTAGAGCATACAGGAGGTATATAATATGAAACGCAGCACATCAGATCTGTGAGAGTGGGCTATTGTTCCCCCCGCGCTCCACTGACTCGAAGGAGTGTCTTTGCTCTTGTTCGGGTATCATACTTCACCATAAGCGAAATACTCACAACAATTGACAAGTTGCATGGGCTGAACATCTGAAATGCAAAACAAATCAAGTTATTGTTCAATATTTTATGTTCGTGTACTTTTGCGGAATGGAGGATAGCAACGACTGACACTTGGAACGTCCCGGGATCGAATACTGTCGTAGGAGATCTACTCATCTAGATAACACACCATCCCTTGACCCTTCCAACCATCCACAGCTCGACCGCGGGTATATCAATAACCACATTTAAACACTATTACAGCGGTTTACAAAGGGAGTAACATATGTTCACATATCGGGTTTCTTATCTCGTCACATTGTTCTTGGGTTTCACTGACAATGCGAGTCATGTCTAATAGACGATGCTTTATATTGTGTTTTCTGTCAAGAATACTTGTTTTCAATGATATCGGATAAAACCTCAGAAAACCTCTCTGCACACAACATTATATAATCATCAAATAACAGTTTATAATGTAAACGACAAATGCGTATCTTTGTACAAGACAGAGTCGACACAGCTTCGACAGGATATTATGACAAAGTCGATATGACATGTAATCACAAATCACATCCAAAGCAGAGGTTACCGATGTGTTCGCGAAAGAGAGCGTGTCCTGCCTAACCGGTGTCAATCATCGTAAACACGGACATTTTGTTTTGTCTGGTTTTCCCCCCAAAGTGACGAAAGCGTACGAAACAGATGAAAGTATATACAGGTGTATAGGGTATTGCATGAGATATACGATCTGTGTCACTGATGCGTCGATACACATACATTGAGCTATCTCTTGAATACACACACTGAACGTTGCAGAAGAAGCGGTCGACGCAGACCTAGAGACGTCGGGGAACAGGATGTCCTATCTGTCTAAAATAACATGCGAGACGAAGCCAGCTCAGAAAAAAAAGATTGGATGGAGAGATATGTAGAAACCTGCCAACGAAATGAAATGTTTATGAATGCAAAATCTACTGAGGAATAATGCTCCTATCACTACCATAACAAAATAGTCAGCATGTTATCGGACAGACAGAACCTAGAAGTGGACGAACAGATCTTACACAGAAACAGAATGCCATCCTTCACAGCATTGTAGACACATGTATGTCTATCTATCGAATGGCAGATATTTCTCTGCAGTTACTGTAACGTTGTAGACTTCGAAAAGGCGTTCGAAAACGTTTTGGACCATTAGACTGTAGGAAATTCTTAGGACCAAGGATACAAAGTTAACGTTCAGCACAATGATTATTAATTAGCACACGGTAATGTCGACTCATGGTCTCAGAAGTACGCCGCTGCTGACACATATTTTGATAATCTTATTGAATGTCATCAATGGGTATTTTATGTGCACTTTATCACAACTATGATCCATGGTCTATGATATAGTCCCCGTGGATTACTGGTTGTAACGGGAAACAAAACCAAGGAATGAATAGCGGCGAGATGGTACATTTTGGTATATTAGAATTTACTGTATCGTGTTTTAAAGGTTTTCTGCATTTTTCCTTTTGTTACTTTTAATTATAATTAAGATTCCTTAAATTTAATAGTTTGTTTCGAAACATAAATGTGTTTTTCGTTAAACTCCCCCTCAATGTTTGTACTCTTGTTTTGTGTAAACTGACAGCGTATTGATAACATTTTGACATTCACGGGGTTAAATCTGTTTTCAATGCTCGTGTGCAGTTCTTTTTCACCTAAATAGCAGCAATTGTCGATCTAACTGAGGTGTATATATTCCATCTGTCAGTCGCCAGATCAACGCATAAAACGTGGCCAGGACTCGACTATATCGTGCATTATTTAAGGTGGCCTTTTATCGACTGTCAAAAATGGACGAATTTTTGTTAAAAACCATACATTAAAATGATTACAATAAATTCGTTGTGATGTGCGCTGACTGGCGTCAGTGGCCGGTGTTTTCAATGAGGTGTGTCAAGCGTACATAATGACCGTAGCAAGTGGAGCGTACACTGTTACGCTCGTGATAACGACGGACCCTAGTGATCACGCTCTGGTGCTCTATGAAAAATGGGCAAATGGACGAAAGACAGATTACAATTCCTGCCTCATGCACTATTTAGTTGAATTGGAAACGGGAATGCGATTGCTTCATTGTAATGTACTAGGATTGTCATGCTGCGAGTGAGTGAGAGAGCCAACAAGGGAATCTGACTCGACATTGCCTCGACTAGCTAGCCTCCTTTGTGTTCTTCCCAGCTTCTTGTACACCCATTTATTATATCGTTTGTGTTGCAAAGTAATTACAACAAAGTGAGATAATAAAAAGAATAATATCTTGGTCTACAACTCTCTGCTAAGCCAAAACTTCACCACCCCATCCGACAGCAAACACATCAAGTAGCTGGAAGCCAACACTTCACCACCTCATCCCACATCAAACACATCAAGTAGCTGGAAGCCAACACTTCACCACCCCATCCCACAGCAAACACATCAAGCAGCTGGAAGCCAATACTTCACCACCCCATCCCACATCAAACACATCAAGTAGCTGGAACCCAACACTTCACCACCCCATCCCACAGCAAACACATCAAGCAGCTGGAACCCAACACTTCACCACCCCATCCCACAGCAAACACATCAAGTAGCTGGAACCCAACACTTCACCACCCCATCCCACAGCAAACACATCAAGCAGCTGGAAGCCAACACAGTTACGTGTATATTTAGGTATTTAATTAAGATGAATTTTACAATTAAAACTTCAACAGTTTAAAAACTATTCTTGGAATTATTTTATTGCTTGTTAATGTTTCTTTGTTTTGATTTATGTAATATTTTTTAAATCACAGCGAGTTCACATGAAACATGCAATTAATTATAATCAGAAATTACTATTTGATTTTTTATATTTGTTTATTTGCGAGACCCAGTGGTTATACGATCACATCTTGACGCATGTGTACGGGTATATAACACAACATATCGTGTCCCTGATGGCGAGTAGAACAAGTTTCATGCCATTTAGCAGATGATAAAACATTATGTATACAGAACAGAACAGAATTTATTACACTCCGGGCATTACACAATGGCATAGGAGGACAAAGAATATTTCACAGATATATACACAATGGCAAGGCATTTAGTTAAGGAAACACTCCAGGATCTTTCCTATTGAACACGGTTCAATTATCCAATAGTGAAACATATCTATAATATTTATACTATAAACAATTCATACCCTATAAAACAATATTGAAACCAAAATAATACCATTTTTTTACTACGTAATGTTGCAAACATTCTGTGCATTGGACACAAATGTACTATTTTCTATCTCTATAATATTATTTAAATATTTTATTCGCATTATGAAATATTATTTCTTGCAAAATATTCACATCTTGATTATATTGAACACTATTGTCACAGGTATAGCATACAATACAAGTATAGGTTGAATAAAATAATAATTATAGTCCAATAAATCAACGGATGTGGAAATATGAAAAAAAAGACATGAGTTCATGGCTACACACACTGGTTAGTATGACCTGTTGGAAGGGTCAGTGTTGGTGCAGCCTGTGTATGTATTCGCGCAGCGGGCTGGCGGGCAGGCGGGCGAGCGGGCGGGCGGGCGGGGACGGTCAGCGAGGGTACACGCGGATCAACCTATCGCATATCAATCATATGCGATATGATATGCTGCGCCGCGGTGTCAAGTTGAAACGGTTATTGAATAATCCTCGACCTGCTACAGAATCCCTGTAACACTATCCCCACTCAGCGTCTAACGTGCTGCACGGAATATCACTAAACTAGAACAAGCCAGGCACATGTATACGAACATAGACGAATTTAATTAATTTAATTAAATACGTTTATTAAATATTTAACGGTAACAATGGCTTGCCAGCCCTTCAATGTCTATGACATAAAGAGTATTACTATTATTAGTAAATCGCACCGCGTATATACTAACTATATACTATATATCCTTAGTGTATTACATCACATAGTACTTATCTTAAGTGTTGTGTAAGTAATTGCGTTGGGCGTTGGGGTACTCGACTTGGTAACAAGATGAAATGTATGCGTAATCTACGCTATAAGTTTCTGTTTAAAATACCATACACATTATATACATGTGTGTTTCAATTGTTTTATATCTGAGTATTTATCTTTATTTATCTTGGTATATAAATCTCGTTACGGTTCAAACGAGTTTCATTATCCCTTAATTCACACACGTCGCGTCAGTGTTTGAACAACATATCGATTTGGTATGAAACGCAACAAAAGCTAAATCAGTTTAACACTGCCAGTCTATATGGTATTGTGACATTTTCTGTCATTTATACTTATATCTCGATGAAAACATTATTATCAAACCACCCGTAACCCCGTGCTTTCTTCAGTTTAGATAGTGTGAGAATGCAAGGTCGACCAGTGTTAAAATAGAATACGCTAGACACGGTTATTATTCATTAGATCGGATTACATTATAGCGACAAGAAAGTGTGATTTAACGACACAACTGGATCACATTGATCATTAATCAGCGGTTATTGGATAGCACACTTCAGACGTAGATCACTGGTAGAAACGAGAAATAACGCAACGGGTTCACTGAGGAGGATCGATCCATCGAACCTCAGGCGGACACTCTTGAGCCCTCCTACTTCTCGCTTCTTAGCGACAATGACACACGCACACACGCACGCACGCACGCACGCCCGCACACATACACACATTTAGTATTTTAATTATTTTATATAATGCTTTTCCACATCCAGACACACAATCAGCGTGTAACTTCGGAACTTTACCTATATAGGAATTAACCAAACGTGTATCTGCTTATATACTATACTAGCATGTATAGAATAAAGTGTTAAATTAAAATATATATATTTGCAGGTATAATAATATAACAATTTTAAAGAAACATTGCCAAATAATACACTTTCAGTAACAATGTTTGGCAAATTCTCATATAGTTTTTTCAGAAGTGTACTTATTTCGCGCATAATAACTTTGTGACGTCAATTACATCTGAATATCTGGACATTCCGAACACGAGCGTCTACCAAACATGACGTCAATTACATCTGAATATCTGGACATTCCGAACACGAGGGTCTACCAAACATGACGTCAATTACATCTGAATATCTGGACATTCCGAACACGAGGGTCTACCAAACATTGGCCAGACCACACCATGTTTGGTGCGTTGTTGAAATAATACAACATAATTTTGATGACAACGAAGACCAAGAATAACATCACGATCCATACACAACCGGAAATAGAAGATGAATCGTCATTAGGATTATAATTACTCAAGTTATTATCTTGGGAAATATTATAAGCCAGTACTGCGATCTAATATGCACTTAAAACGTTACCCATAATACACATATAGATATAAATATGATCAGCTATTCTTCACGCAATGTGTCGTCCGAGTGAATGTGTTATTTGAGACGCTAGTTATCAAGTTATGACAAATACATATGCATATTTTGAAAGGTTAATATGTTATGTCTCGAATAACAGCGTTTCGGAATAACAGAAAGCCAAGAAATGTCTTCGAAATATATTTTATTGCATTTATATAATATACAATGGGATCGGGCACACGTTACATTCGATTTGAAATAGATATAATAAATCAAAACATCAGGTTTCCTTAATAAATGCCTGTACATTTTGAAAAATTGTTTGGTTAGCAGAATCGCTATAATACATAAGTTTTTTTATATATGTTTTATTATTATTTTACGCATTGTAGCCACTGTTAATAAGCCTGTCTTGTAGTATAGTGAATTTAAGGATGAGTATTTTGGCATGTCAGTTATTACTGTGGCGGATTCAGGTTGAACTTTTTTCAACTGTGAAACACCCATCCCAAACTTCTGATGCATATTCCAAAACGTGTTTATAGAATATTTTGGGAGGAAACCAATCATTACTGATGCGGATTTACTTATATTTTCAATATGTTTTGACCATTTTGCATTAGATGAAAAGGTAATACCCAAATATTGTGGTTTATCTGCCATCTGCACTATTGTATTACCAAATACAAGATTTAGTTTTTGTTGTAATCGTTAGTAGATGCCAACACCTGTGAAATATTATTTGACTTTAAACATATAAGCGTGAATGCATATAATTATTTTTGTCATTCTAAAAAGCATTAAATAGTATTTCCCTATAACATTTAAACATGTTTGCATCATGCATTAGCCCTGTTGTGTATTTAAACTTGAGAAGAATGTTTTCACAAACCTGCCGTGGAGAGAACTCTCTGGCGAAGTCAGAGGTTGTGCCCGTAACAGGTGTGCTTGAACCGTTTTCTAATGGAAGCACACCAAATATGACCCAACCCAACCCGTTTTCACAAAAGCACAAACATATAGCCGCTTGCCCTTGCGGTCGTTAGCTCATCAGTGATCAATGACGTCATCAGTCGTGTGTGACTGGCTTCTCATAGTTTTGTCAACACTGGCAAATACACTTTACTTGTAGATGCATCCCTAAAACAAAAGCCGGATTTTCATCTCTCGTGTTAGCACTCTTTGGAAATAGCTTGTTGTGACGTCATGCGTATTTACACAAGATCGGTAACCATTACGTTCGTAGACGTCTAAATCCGATGATAGCCGGTCATGTCGACCTATGATAAAGCAACGACGTCAAGTCCTTGGGGTCTTAGCCAATCGATTTACGTGGTCTGACCATCGTCTGCCAATTAGAACCCATTGCGGCCGATTTTGCCGCTTTACAACGCCGGAAGTGGTTTCTTCCAGCAGTGGAAATACAGACAAGAGATCTTGATTGCCGCGCACTTCATAAAGTGTATTCTTCCCGCACTTTATTGCAGTCTTCATTTGTAATCTAAACTTTGTTCCTAATCAACAAGACAAGTCAGAAAACATGCGGGTATTTTCTTGGCATTTTTCATTGAAAGTCATACTATTTATTTAGAGCTAGCGAAAGCAAAATATGAGTCAACTTTGTATAATAGGCTATAGGAGCCCACAGCCGACCTGTACGTGATTGTATTGAACGGGAAAAGAACAAAGTTAAAGTTCATTTAACGACACGACCATTATTATCTAGCGCATTAATTAATTATCGGCTATCGCATGTCAAATGCTCCGCACACACCGAACAAAATTTCGTCTTATACAAAATCAAGTTTTGCTACAAATAAAAAAAATCTATTTAATGACTAACTGTTTTCGTGATGGAGTGCCGGTAAACGGTACGAACAAAAACAAACAAAACAATTTCTGCGGAATATGCAATAATAAGACTAACACATACAATTTATTTATACATAATATTATAATTATGCTATCGCCAACTTGGAATGTTTGTCTATATAAGAAATCAAAGATATATAGAGAATATAATAGAAGATTACCGTCATAGATCATTTATCTTACAATTTAAGTTGTTTTAAAAGACGAGAAACGTTTTTGTTAAAACTCAGCGACGGACTCAGTATTAAATATAATGTTTCTATACATAAGACCTTTCTGCACCAGTTTGTGATCGTTAAGGGTATCGCCGATTCAAACATCTGAATAGAGATTGCGCTATTTATGTTTTCTGAGCCCAGTGAGTCGTACGTTACCAGCCTATCAGCGTTTACGTGAACATAATGTGTGCATTGTTGTTTGTTTTGAAGCGTATATCAAATTACGTGTCAAGCTCACAGTCGCGAGCAAGTGATATACATCATGTCGTCAGCTGTACCAGTAGCAAGTGATATACATCATGTCGTCAGCTGTACCAGCTCCATGCATGCTCCATGCATGCTCAGGACAGATGCAGCTAACGTCAGTGCTAGAGTAGAATCACAGTGCCACCACATATGTTACTCTTTTTGATAAAGGGGCGTTGTGACGCTGCGATATGTCGTCACGACGTGTTGACGAATGCGATTGAGTTGTATCATGAGAATCCCGGAATCGGAATGAGAAGTCGTGAGGGTGCAGAAAGCATTAAACATGCTCTATTTCACACGACAGATCGTAAGTTCTTGACCAACAAAATCCATTAAAATAGTCTTGCAAGAGTTATGTCTCTTCACACTTGTCGTCTGTCAAAATACTATAGTAGTAATCATTTCGAAACAACTTCACTCGGATTGAAATAGAAACATTCATCAGTTATTACTTACAAGTTACATAGGCCATGAATCGTTCTGGAATTTGCCACATGGGAATAATAATTTATTGTGCCACAAACACATAGTGGAACGTTTTTTTATAATAGCTTCATGAAGATCACTGGCTGGAACGACAAACAGTCAAATAGGTCCTCTAAGAGGATTAGATCCGACGAACTGTCCTACCTCCACCGGGGCTGTACCGCAAACGCCGTACCGCTCAACAAAATATGAAATTAACATAATTTAAATTAAATGAAATTAAAGAAAAGTACATGTACATTAAAATGCATTAATGATGTTTGCTGTGACTAAAGAAACTTCTAAAAAGAACCATTTCAATATTAAAGAACCTATTTACTGCCAATGTCTAAAATCACATATGTGTGTTTAATCCAGGAAGTGATGGCTAATCGATATGGGAATGTAATGAACGTCTTTGTGATGTGTTCCTAGGACAGAGCACTAGATCACCGATGTTGTTAGTCGAAATGAGCGATGAAATTACCCTCTACGATGATCGAGTCTCAATTTTACTCATCTCATTCTTAACATAATATAAACAACATAGAACGTCACTGGACTGTTGTACAAAGTGTTCTTTAGTTCAGTGTATAGATAGATATCTGATGTCAAGACTGCGCCCATCACAATACGATATCCTGTCATGCAACTTGTTTTAGGCGAGGGAATCTGGTCTATATGACCTTTTATTCCAAGCCATTACAACATATCATAATTTGGCTAATTATACATACATAAGCATGAATGTATGTAAAGGCACATGCATAATTATTATTTCCAATATGATTTTGTGTGAGGCGTGTACATGTATTTGTGGTATTAAACGTACAGCTAGACAGTGTGCGTGTAATAGAGTTTAAGCATTAGTTGAACATACGTTTGAGCTAGACAGTGTGCGTGTAATAGAGTTTCAGCATGAGTTGAACATGCGTTTGAGATAGACAGTGTGCGTGTAATAGAGTTTCAGCATGAGTTGAACATGCGTTTGAGCTACAGTGTGCGTGTAATAGAGTTTAAGCATTAGTTGAACATACGTTTGAGCTAGACAGTGTGCGTGTAATAGAGTTTC
>JAULBR010121681.1:0-32168 GCA_032355825.1 Melanodrymia aurantiaca
ATCCCATATGCCACGAATGGGATTCGAACCCAGTACCTACCAGCCTGAAGTCCGTAGCGTTAACCACTGCACCACGGCGACCGGTTAATAATTATTGTTATTGTTTGTTTGTTTTTTTAATTTTTTTTTATAGTTTTATTGGGTTTTTTGTAACACCCGATTCATAAATTGCCTATTCGCGATTGGTCAATACGTAATTATGTCTTTCTTAGTGTAGTGCAGTCCAGTATACATGTATTTGTATTATAATTATTGTGAACGTTTGCTCCGGGAACGTCAGGTCATGCCTTTGTACAATTAATTAATTTATTAACCAATTTATGTGGTTGAAGTATAATAAAGCGCTGGATGTGTATTAATACGATTGCTATGAAATGTGTCATCGTCAAACGTGTTAGATAACAAAATGGTGTAATAGTCCTAGCCCCACCCACCCAGTGGATTATTTTTATCGACCTCACAGGCTCAGGACGTTGTCATCTCAATGCAAAATTGTCGACACGTACAAAAAAATGTAAATTCGGTTGAGCAATGTGGTGGAAAACATGTCACGGCTTTGCGTAATATTTCAGTTTCCGACGATTTTGGTTCAATCAAAATTCTCAGAACTACTCATCATTGTGATGCAGGACAAACCAGTGCACCATTGTGCCATAGGACAAACCAGTGCATCATTGTCCTGCAGGATAAACCAGTGCACGTATTTAACACACATTTCGGCATACCGGTCTTGCATTCACATTTGCCTTTCTAACACGTTTTTGTACTACTTGTTCCCAATCTTTTCGTATATTATATGCAATAAATAAGTTTAACCAGCAGGTGTTATCGATCTTAATACTGGTAATTATAAGAACAGGCGGGGTATAGGGCGTCAGGTGCGGATCAGGGGATGCTGGGGGTGTACACCCCCTCAATGAGTTCAAGTGCACTTTTTCTAAAACAAGTGACATTTTTGTACGAGTATTTTTATTTTAATAGCTTTTAATACCATTTCTGTGCATATCCAAATGAGCAGTTATCACGAAATCACGGTGAACGCGCTTAAATAGAACATCTTAATTTCTTTTTTTGTGTGGGAAATTGCCCAAAGTCCCATTAAAAAGAAAAGAATGCTATTTTTTCAATGTGCATCTTATAAAATTTTAATGAGCTGTCAGAATATTCGAGCGTCTCAATGTTAAATGTACAAATTATCTAAAACGGAACCAAAATGCACATAAAGTTCTTTCTTTTTAACAAAGTATGCCTACTTACTGTATATTCAAAATGTGCTGTATAATCCCGTTAGAATGAAAACAATACCCATACTTTTATTGTATGTACATGTTCAGAATGTACACAGAATGCATTTTAAAGCATTTAGTTTGGAAAAAAATTGGGAGATAATCCCAGAACCCTATATCATATATTACTTTTTAATAGAATAAGCTACTTTTCAAAACATTTCTGGTGATTAGTCCCATTAGAGAGGAAGAATGCCCCTATTCCGGCGCATGTTCAAACGAGAAGCCATAATGCACAAAGAACGACTTTTAGAGAATCTACGTTTGGACATTTTCTGGTGTAAAACCCCAAACCCCCGTTATACTAGGCGCCTGCGGTTATCACTCCTATTTAATAAGCAGCAAGAGTTCTTTCATATTATGCTCTTTTGCACAGATAGGACAGCTGCATACCACCGCCTTTGTTAACCAGTATTGGTGTACACCTCCTACCTGTTGGGTTATTTCCCGTTCCAACCAGTCATCCACGACTGGTTGTCAAAGGCCGTGGGGTGTGCTATCCTGTCTGTGGGAAAGTGCACTTAAAAGATCCCTTGCTGTTATCTGAAGAAAAGTCGTCTATATGGCGGCAGCGGGTTTCCTCTGTGGTCAAGTATCAATATAACCGAGCGTTTGACATCGAAATAACCGCCGATTAATAATCAATGTGTTCCAGAGGTGTCGTTAAACAAATAAACTTTATCTTTTATCATTTGAACACGCGAGTTGAATGCAACTATAGACTGTATGTTGGCATGCAGAAGAGGAAACACTGTTCTTGTTTATCTAGATCATTTCACACGTTTATTATACCATTCTAAACATCTTTTTTTATTATGGGCGGACAGCTTATGCAGGGGTGAGGTGTATTGGGGTGACAATTGAACCACACAGACAATCAGTAATCGAAACGTAAGGTACAACACTTACGATCTCCGGGATACAAGACTGTATAGTATTTATATTATTATATCACCATCACAACTGAATGCGATCACACTGTATGCGTGTTTGTATCATGGATCTATTTTTGTGGTTTTTATGGTGTTTTGCTTGATCAATTCACCACTTAATTTTTATTTTATAACACACAAAAATTGTGTCCTGAAAAGTTTGAATGTAACGAATTAGATGTAATATACTCTATATTTGTTTACCAGCTACAGGACTAAGTTTAATTATTATATATTTTTATTGTACAACGTACTAAGTAAATTTGTCAAAGGAAAATTATTAATGGATAATTATATTTCATTATATTTGAAGAAATTTAACTTAAATAACGTCAATTTAACGAAAATATATAATTCTTGCGTAATTTTGCTTAGTTATTTATTTATGCAACAGACTAGTGTTTAACGTGAGAAAATCTTCCAATTTTAATATATTACTTGTTTATGACCCAACAATTTAAATATTAGGTTTTTTAAATTAACTAGCGCTTTCTTTAATTTAAAAGTATAAGAGACGACTTTAAGATTATTAAATTACTTTCGTTTTGAAGTAACGTTAGCGTCTTGAGCGATCGCGTCAATATGGGCCGCATCTGATCTCATTTTTGTATTTATTCGTTAAAATCCTCTTTGTTCTTTAAAATGCAAATTGTAATGTTTATGTACATACCAAATGCTGTCGCTAGAAAGGAATACCTTAGTTCAAACAAAAACAACTGCTAATTCAAGGACGAAATAGGCATTAAATTTTTCAAAATAAAGATTTATTGATATTAAGTCAACGAAATCCTACAAATGTGCACCAGCTTCCTTTAAACTGGCGAAAATCAAGTTGAAAACCGGCTGCCGAAAATATCGACAAACGACAACATATTTCTTCGCAATTCTAGACAATTCTGCATCGTATTGCAAACGTTTTTATCCCAGTCGTGATCAATAGTTCGTCCCTGCTCCCAACCTCCACCTGAATCAGTGCGTGAGCGACTGATGGGCTTATTGCTAACAACAAAACATTTCCACCTGAAAAGCTAGTTTAACCTTTACTTTAGTTTATGCTGTCCATAAATGACAACAAGTTGTACAAGCAAGAGCTGTGTCTATTCGGTATTTACGATATTTGTACAAGCAGTTCCGGTGCGAATTAGCGCTTGATGTTCTGTTGATTGACGTATAAAGTCGACAGCGGGTGAACCGCAGCGCGGAGTGGGCGGGGCCTCGCAATGCAGTAAGTCAGGCCCGCTAACGCATACCTTCAATTGTATTTATCTTTGTGGAATCGAGATTATGCTCACTTGAATACATTTCTTTCCGTTCTACTCATGTTTGGAATGATGGAGTCACCCCCGAGCCAGGTGGTCAGGGACGCTATCCACGCCATCTCACAGGCGAGCCCGACCCCCGGGATCACGCCCAGCATGTCCCACCCTCTGAACCTCATGAACAAGCTTCAAAAAGCGACCAGCTACAGTTCTCCCCCTCCCGTTGCCTGTCACCCGGAGAACAACGTGTGTAAACTTATTGACTACAGAGGGGCCAAAATAGCAGCTTTTTTGGTGGACAACCGTGAATTAATATGCCTGCCTCAGACTTTCGAATTGTTTCTGAAACATCTCGTGGGAGGTCTGCACACCGTCTACACGAAGCTGAAGCGTCTCGACATCAGCCCCATCGTCTGCAACGTGGAGCAGGTTCGCATTCTGAGGGGGCTAGGGGCCATCCAGCCGGGTGTGAACCGGTGTAAACTGATCTCGTGTAAAGAGTTTGACATCCTCTACGACGACTGCACTAATTCCAGGTGAGTTGATTAACATCTTGCACTTTCATAAACTTAGCTTTCTTTTCTCTTCTCGCCTGGTCAGGTAGTGGTCACCTGTTCAGGTAACAGCGATAATTATCAATACTAATGACGTAAACGTGAGAGTTTCGTTAAATAATAAATCATAAATGTGATGTTTGCGAGCGAGCGAGCGCTAGGCGCACGTGACCCTATGGCCCGAGCTAACACGTGTAGGTATTGGTTGTGAACTTGATGTCAACACTGTATGTAGTATGACTGTCGAACATGCTCACCGATACACATCTCACGCTATCTGCCACGCCCGCAGTCACTAACTTCTGCACGGAGGGAGGGAGGGAGGGTGTAGCCAATACGTTCTGATGTGGAGGCGGGGTGGGTGGGAGTGTGTGCCGGGTCGATATTGTGTCATTTCTAACGGGGAAAAGAGAACGGATATTTTTTAAATCCGATAGACCGTCCTTTAACTTTTTATATCCATTGTTAGTTTCAAGATCTATCAGACTAGATATGTTTATACAAAATCTGTGAAAAATCACGAAAATCACAGATTTGTCCTAAAAGTGAAAATGAAAATGATGTGGATTAACAGAGAGATTCATCCAGCCCATGCATGAACACCTGAACTCAGTCCCAAACCTCATCTATTGCCTGTCTGTGAATGCCTCAACTAACGGCAACATACTCATTTTACTCCACATGCAAACACACCAAACAAATTAATATCATAAACCTTCTATATAGTCAAAATAAGGTGTAGGTTTAAAAAAAAAAAATGTTGATTGTGATTATAAATTTACTTTCAAAGTACATGTACATGTATATAGTTTTTTATTTGTAAGATTAAACTTTTAGAAAATTCCAAGGGGAAGATTGATATCGGACTAGTAATATGGAAGTAGATAAGACATAGAGAGGAGGTAGAGAGGAAGAGGGTATACACTTAGTAACAGAGAGGTGACATATTTATATTTATATTTACATTTATAATTATGTGGAAATAACGCTATCCATCTGTAAAGGTTGTATTGTATTGTATTGTTGCAATTTGGTTTACATTCGTTCCCATTAATTACTGATACTAATTCCAATATGAACACTAATTCTGTTTGTTTAATGACAAGAAAACCCAATGAATGTTCCAAGGACAATCTTTCATTAATATTTGTTAAATTACACAAAAGCAATATTTCGTGGACAATGTTTCATTAATATTTGTTAAATTACAAAAAACACGTTTCGTGGACAATATTTCATTAATAATATTTGTTAAATTACGAAAAAGCCCAATGTTTCGTGGACAATGTTTTATATTCCAATAAAACAATGTTTCGTGGACTTTATTTCATTAATATTTGTTTGGTAAATCTACGTCTAAAATATTGACGTCTATTACGGTATTTAAAATCCGCTTGCTAGGTTATCACGTTAACTGTTACAAATAAAACTTTAAACAACAGTTACTATGCTAGTAATATATTCACAACTATTGGTTTGGTAAACGCTGCATCAAGTTGTTTTATTTACTAAGTAATAAATTAGTTACTCGAATATTGATCACATTTTACACACACATTTATCTTATAACTTATAAGGATAATATAAACACATTCTTGTTTTCTAACTTGTTTGAATAACATTTTAGCACATTGTATTCGATAGCTTATCTGGAACACTTCTGTTGATAAGATTTTCTCAAGTCTATCGAAAATATATTACACCCATTGTATTTGTATAAGTTCTGTTGAAATTTTTTTACACGTATTGTATTTATATAACTTCTGTTGAGAACATTTACAACTTGTCATTATTATAACTTTTGTCTAAAACATTTTACACCCATTGAATTGTTACGACTTGGTTGTATAAGACCATACGCACATTGTATTTTTATAACATCTGTTGAGAAGATTTCACAACTTGTATTTACTATAAGTTGTGTGATATCACACGGGAGATATCCGCTATATTATACACGTTGTAGTTGTTATAACTTCTGTTGAGAACATTTTAAAGAGATGCTGCATTAAAGACGTCTTTCAAGTTTCGCCGAATACTAGAAATACATCATTATTGTCAGGAAGTTTACAATACTTCTAAATTAACTTCCATATCATGAGCATTATATAATTATTGGCGTTGAAGACTAGAGAAACGACATACGTTAACAGACAACAAACTCGCGTTAAATAAACATTGCATTTCTAAGATTAATTTGAATGTAATCGTATAACTAATCCCATAATTGATATCTAAGTACACATAATCCTATTGGCTTATTATTGTGTATTGTAAGTTTCACCAGAGAATGATTTCTAGAGGATTGTGGCACACTCGGTTACTCACTTGGTTATAGTCATGTTCAATTTAAATACTAAATTAATCAAAAATAAATTCTGATGCAAATTAATCACAGCGTGATGAAAGAAATTGTTTTCAAATTTGCTCTTTTCATAGACACTTAATGTTTGACAAAAGTGTTGGTTATATGATCAACATGCATGCAATTCACATAGATATAACGCAGAATCATGAACATTCGTATACTATTTAATTATGTGCAATGGAACAGACAGTGACCACAGATTAAATGTAGACCTTGGTATAGAGTTGGTAAATGTATTATTGCTAACTGGTGGCTGCTTCTCGAATCTAATTAATTCCTTACCTATCTGGCAATCTGTTTGAAGTAGTATATGATTTACCTGACAATGGTGTTCTCTGTCCGATGAATGACGGGTGACGCCAAAACGATTTATCATCGTGTATGAATGCATAGCAAAGCTCTTTTTGTGAAAAATAATTCAATTGTAACACTCCTCATAAAAAAAAATATTTATATATCTATGTCTGATCCATTTGTATAGAATTTCACCCGTTTATATTCGAGCCATTCATAAGTGTTACCGCATCTCTGGAGATGTTTAAAAGACGAATATTTCTATGACTGAAATAAATAACTTTGTGTTTATGTGTGTTGTACAGCTTCAATTTACAATGGCCGTCTTTTAGCGCTCAACAAAAGATACTGACGTTCATATAGTACCGTTTTATGGCTGCTGTGTTAATAGTTGATCGCGGCGGACTGATACAAAATATAACACGTCTTCAAGAATAAATGGGAGCATACATTAAATTTGAATTAACGACAGCATTTAAAAAACTATTTATGAGTTGTCAATTTTCACAAGTATACAGGTTCCAAAATTCCGTCAGTACTTGCTTTTATGGTTTATGCTATAAACGGGAACTAAGATAATGTAATTATATAAAATATACTGAATATAATAAAATACAAAATAAGTGTTCCTAAATCACAGTTTATGAACGTAAAATTAAAAAATATCACAAAAATATCAATTTGGAACATGGGTAGAGACCACTTTATCTTAAAAAGTTGTACACTATAATAATTATATATATTTTAATAATAGTAACTAATAAATTATTGATGAGTATGAGATATTTGATGATTGGACATGTGACTACTCGGGGCAGTAACTGTTATGGGTTGATAAGAGAAGTTGCTACTGCGAGTCATTGGCCAAACCATCGTTTCTTAAATATAAGCAAATCACAAAGAATTTCTCTGAACTTACTCCACAGAAAATGTCTTTTATTCCAGTTAGCTATACGGCTATGGTATTGTTTTCCATGCGTGTTTTCCCTCCCACCACCTGCTTCATACTGTTTGTGAACATGGTTTCAGTGAGATAAGCATTAAATCATCGAGTTTTATACATAGTCCAGTACACAAACTAGTTTTCAGTTAGTCAAATCTATACATGGCCACTTGTTGTGTAAACGTGATTAATTCAAATGTTAAGTATAATATTTATGCGAAGTTCACTTGGAATCAATAATCATTACCCGCGTGTAAATTAGTTATACCTACACAATGTACGCCTGTATACGATAATGTGCATTAGTAACTATGTTTAATATTTAATTAGCACGATGAACGATCATAATATTATAAAATATTTATCACCTATAGAAAAGCAAGAATAATTATAATAAACGTGTGTATGTCGAGATATACGTATTATTATTTAAAATAGATTTATTTGTATCGCTATGTGCTTGTATGAACGAAATTAGTTTATCCGCCCCAGCTTCCATAATGAGGGAGAGGTATTTATTTCAGAATACTACCTCATATACTTTTAACACATTGAATAAACATGTATTCATATGTTTATATAAAAAAAAAATTAATATAAATCGTCAATTATTTATGGAGTGTAATTAACTGCATCATTTCAAGCGAAATTTCTTAGATACAAGAGTAGATTTCAGGTTTCAGGAAAGAAAGGTTAAAACAATTTTGCAAACGGGTTAGATAAGACAATAATTATTGGTTATATATAATTATTCGACAATAATTATTGACCGTAAAAGCAATCTAAAATGATAGAAAGTTAATTTATCTGTCTTGTATAGATAAGAGAGATAAACTTTATTGAATGCAAACATTCCACATGAAATCATTGGCAACAGAATGCACAAACATGTAGAATTAACAGCAGACATTAATACAAACATACATGTAGACAGACGGTCACTAATTTTTGTCTCACCCAATGTACATATTAGAACACTTGGCAATAAGTAAAAGAAGATCTAAAAGTACAACAGTTACACATGTGGCGTAATGAACGACTGTTTACTGTGTACTATGTATATATTTATACGATAAATAAGAATAAACAGTATTATAATAATTATTATACAAAATATTTTTAATAAAAAACGTTTTAAAATGTATGTAAAACACATTAACACGTGCGCTGATGTATGTAGAAACTTATATTGTAATAAAAAGAAGTTTAAGTTGACACAAAAAGAACGTTGACATTGATTGCCACATGGGTGTCTCTGCACAAAACAGAGTCGAAGGGACATTAATCATGACAAGTCGAAATAGTAAGAATCACGGCCAAAGAATCTGTTATAACAACAACTTTTTAGAACGTGTGTAAAGCACATAACACGTATGACGTACTATATATAATTATATACTTTCACAAAAACAACTTTTTATAATGATTATGGTACATGCACTTTGGAATCAATATACTTTTGACAGTATTATAAAAATATATGACGAATAATGAAGAAAAGACTAAATGTGTAAAGTTATATGTTGACAGTTGCTGAAGATTAGTGCTAGCGACTTACAGCGTTGAAACATCCACGCCAGCTATATCTGGTGATTAAATATTTGCTATTATGATTTTATCCAAGTACCTGCATTTAGCGATACATCTGTGTTACACAAGGCGGTGTAAGATTACATCCCTGTTATCCGCTATCACCATAGGTTCATGTCTGGGAGACTTTTTAAATCAAATATCACCCGTAACAATCCCATTTCATGTCATCTGTTATCCCACAAACTTATGCCGAAATGATAAGAAAAATAGTTTATCGCTTAAACAAACAAACGGCATTTCGTGTTATGAATCTTCCAGCGACTCTTATCCATTCATTTGTCATATATTTAGAAGAAAAAACTGTCAAACGAATACTATTGGGCTTCAGTGTCAATAGACAGGGAATACAATGTATACACAAACAACTATTTACACTCAACCGTAGGGAAGATTTTTAAAGTGTAAGGGGGTGGTGTATGGAAGATTTTAAAAGTGTAAGGGGGTGGTTTAGGAAAGATTTTAAAAGTGTAAGTGGGTGGTGTAGGGAAGATTTTAAAAGTGTAAGGGGGTGGTGTAGGGAAGATTTTAAATGTGTTAGTGGGTGGTGAATGGAAAATGTTAAATGTGTTAGTGGGTGGTGTAGGGAAGATTTTAAAAGTGTATGGCGGTGGAGTTGGGAAGATTTTAAATGTCTAAGCAGTTGTGTAGGGAAGACGTTAAATGTGTAAGGGGTGGTGTAGGGAAGATCTTAAAGTGTATGGAATATTTTAAGCGTGAAACGGGTGGTGTAGGGAAGGTCTTAAGTGTGTAATGGTTGGTGTAGAGATTTTAAACGTGTAAGGGAGTTGTGTGGGGAAGATTGTAAAGTGTAGACAATATTTCAAAAATATAAGGGGGTTGTGTAGGGAAGATTTTAAAGTGTAGGGAATATTTTAATAATGTAAGGGGGTGGTGTAGGGAAGATGTTTAAAGTGTAAGCGGGTGGTGTAGGGAAGGTTTTAAAATTGGACAGGCTATACTTTAAAACATGGGACAGCTTAATACACGTGGCTTCAGGTTTGAATATATATCAAGTTAATGTATTTGTGCACTTGACCTAAACGTTGGTGAAACACCCTTCATAAGATTGACAATCACATAAAGTAAGTAATAGTAGGCCACTTTATTAACCAAACACGAATCACTGCAGGGGGTACAGGTATTGTTTTTATATTGCATGCTGGGACCTCAACAACAGTCATTATTAAACATACATTGAGTAGCATGTTTGGATTTTCTCATTCTAACCAGTGGTCCAAGACAGGTAAACCAAAGTCTGCGATATGTACTATCCTGTCTGTGGAAAGTGCATATGGAAGTTTCTGCTAATCGAACAAAGCGGGATGCTTGTAGACCATGTGTCGAAATAACCCCTTGTCTGATATCCAATAGCTGATGATTATTAATCATTGTACTCCAGAGCTGTAACAAATAAAGCGATTTCATAGGAAGAGGTCTCACTATAGGCTTTATAGCCTGTTGACCAACACCACCGCGTATACCATCAATTTTATCTTTCACCTCTAAATTGATTAAACATTCTTAATACGTTTTACACCCATACGAATCAAATGATAGTAATATCCAGTTACTTTAAAAGTCTTTATGAACGAAACACGAAACTTTACAGAAGTTGTTCATGGTTTGTTCATTTTGCATGTTGGGAAATCAACAAGGATGCTATACAAACATTCAACTTGTTTGAGTTTGATATATGTATAAGCTCAATGTTATTTTAAGTTCTAGCCAAAAACACGAAAGTGCGTATTATATATTTTTGTATTCACGTTTTCGGTAAACACAAAAGATAAAACTATGTGGGTGAATTATAGCCTAGACGAGACCAAATATTCGTCATAATAAGACGCTGTCATGATCTGTTTCAATCAAGCCGGTGTTGGTTCAGTTATTGAACTCAAACGTGTTCGCAATCACATGTGCCAGTCGCTAAAATATACATATTGTATGTCATCGCCATACAACTGGAGTCATTATAATGTTATCACGCTGAGACCGTGAAATACTCAGACGAATGGTTTGAGGGGATTTAATTTTCCATGTGCTGTCTTTCTGTAACTTGATATTTAATTCACACCAACGAAATCCACCAGATGAATCGACTGTGGGTGTCTAAATCAAATTAGCAAATCGTTACAGAGCTATTCCTGTCAGAGTTCCTATTAGCGAGACACGTCTGTTCAGCTGCCTTTAATAGTGGTAATTGCATCCTATTGTCTGATTGTAGATAAATAAAATATAAGATTTGCATTTTTTCTCTCGTCTCAACGGGCCGCCTCGACAGACCTGTCAAAACGTTTTCTGATCTGTAGTTATAGGGAGCGATGAATTGCCGTCCATGAATATCATTTTAAACACCTGAATGATGCACAAAAGATGTTCTTTTGCCTGAATCAAAGTGTCGTGTTTCTTCAGGGGCCAAGTGAATGGGATTAGAGGGAGTTCATCATGGACTGTACTTGCTGTGGCCCCGCGTGCGCCATCTTATACACACCTCCAGCAACACCAACCTTTCCCTACCTCGTCTTTCTTTCTCATACTCTCTTCAGGTGTAGAATGGGTCATTAATTTCCACACATGATTCAAAACCTTCGTTCCTTTTACCTTCAGGAGGCAGCTGAAACATTTTCAAGTACCTTTGTCCCGTGTGCGATAATGCTTACTAACTGGTGTGGATAATCACAAATATAAAAGGCAATCAGCCGTTAAAACGATATAGACTTCCCGTGCCACTAAACACAAAGTCATACAGAAATAGTCATATTATTACTTTGCTCTTCTCATACAGAAAGCGAGTGTATATTTAACACTACGGAACAGTTCATATTATCAGCTAGTGGGTGTCAGATAAATGATAGTTATGACCCATGCATGGTTTATGCAAAAACTCCGATACTAACGAATAAGTAACTGTATTCTATTGGATGTAATGAATATTTTAATATCTGTTATATACACTTTCTACAGACTGTTCTAAAAACCTGGTTAGAATAGAAGAACAATAACTTGATTATTTAATGCTAAGATGTACAACATTCACTTCCGGATGTTTCCTATACCATTATTCTCGGGTGTATTTGACCTATAGGCTACATATAAGGGGTTTGAAGAGGATCTCGTTGTTCAAACATGGTTAGGTAAACAGTTTGGCAAAAACAATGAAATACCAGTCATCGTTTTGTTGTCACGCATGTTGTTTATTATATATAAATCATTACTGCATTACGTAACACGGTATCATAATGTGTTATGTAAGTTGTGCTTATAAAATGTAATTTTTGACACTGCCGGGCGGGGTAAATGAGCTGATGGTACGCCGCACTCGACTGGAGGAGCAAATTGTGTTATCAACTGGCTATGTGTGAAGAACAATTCCTCTGTAGTCGTGCCTCCTCAACAATTAGCACATTACTTGAATATTGATAAGATAAACCCTTCCCTTCCGGAGGCCCCAGAACGTACCTATAAACCAGCTACTTTAGTCTCGAGTGTTTGCACCAAGCAAGAGGCAAGCCGTAAACGTCGACGTTTGATGATAGCTTTTCAATGACAGGAACTCGCCACATATACGAGCGTTTAACTCCACTTTTAACTCCGTCTTCTCGCTTTTGAAGTCATTTGTCGAGTGAAATATCTAGTCTGTTTTTCTAGACGTCATAACAACTTGTGTATGATACAGTAATCAAGGGTGGATCCAAGGGGTGGACCCGCCCCGTCTACCACTAAAAATATTCAAGTATCTTTTCTTTACGTTTACTGTGTGCTTCTGTATATGTGTGGCATTGATAATCAAAATAATTATTCAATTAACAAGTAGGCCTAAACTTGTGAGTTACTGATGCCAAACTGTTATTAGTGTGTGAGTTACTGATGCCAAACTGTTATTAGTGTGCCGTTGTCACGAGATTATGCCCATGCACGTCCCCCTCCCCAATATTTCCTCGATCAGCCAATGTGTAATTATATTTTACTATACATGTATATTATTTCTCGTACACACTGACACACGTGTATTTTAGGAAGTAATGCAATACAATTTAATAATGAACGGCGACGAAACAAATGTGTAGAAAAAGCGGAGCTGTAGAGTTCGCCTGAAGTCCAAGGATCGATTATTCTCAGTAAACCGGTCATTTCTCATTCCAACCCGGTAACGTCTCAATATCACATTAAAGGTACGATCTCCTTCTTTGTTGCTAATAGACTTGTTTTGTTTTAAATTACAATTTACTTACATTTTATTGCTTAAACTATGTACATATAATACTGGTATCCAATGAGTTTTTGTAGCTTCAATCTTAAGCACGTAAATCAGTTCTAACTAACTAACTAACTAACTAACTAACTAACTAACTAACTAACTAATTAACTATAACTATAACTATAACTATAACTATAACTATAACTATAACTATAACTATAACTATAACTATAACTAACTAACTAACTAACTAACTAACTAACTAACTAACTAACTACAATGATCATCCGCAACAAAGGAGTCTGATTTATGTTTGTGTTTGCAAAACGTCGTTCTAATAATATAAAGTGCAACACTTAAAGACGTGTACGGCAGATAATCGCACCTGTCAGGTAAGTCCCTGTCACGTAACTACAGAACGAGGCTGACAATCCTCATAAAGCACCACATTAACGACTCCTCTCGTCTCTAGCGGACTCCGGCGCACTCCGGCGCTTCCCCGTCAAGCCGCCACCTACCAGGCACTCCAGACTGCACACCCAGTCCAATAAATCGCGCTACCTCTAACTTACTGATAAACAAACCTACAGCAAGCGACAGATACACGGCGAACAAAGCATCGGCGCGATAATCAGCATTGTGTAACCATGGAAACGAAATCAATTACTGCATCTATTCGGAAAAGGTATACAGACTTATCTGGTGGCGATGACCACTCTAATATGAAGAATTAGTCCGGGGTAGAGTTATGAGGCTGGTTATTGCTGGGTACGATGGTTTATTGTCTGCGTGCGACGTGGCTTATCTCGAAGATGACGGCTCCACCAGTTGCAGTGAAGAAAGTAAAAATGTCCAGGTATAATCAAATAAGAAATTCCCTTCAATTAGAAGTGTTTAATCTGAGCAACAGCAATAAGCTCGTTGTCAGCTGTCGCCCCTTCTCCCGCCATACAGACAACAAACATATATATTAACACAAGTTGAATTTATTTGCGATCTTAGTCGTCTTCAAGCAAATTTAATCGGCTACACAGCCTAGGTTATTGATTTATTTATCTCGGGAGATAAGCAGCGAGTCGTTCAGGAATGATCTCTGAGAGGGACGATGTCTTGGGGGACATAAAGTTTCCTCTGGAGTCCGCGCCGGCGTCGGTTATAAGGTGACAAACACTTGTTAACATGCATAATCTTCTAAATAACAAGATACTATCAAGCTTTAATTTGACGTCGGTGGGAAAGAGAAAATTATCTAAATGACAGAGGCGTGGTCGCGAAGGAAAACAATGTATAGATATTACTCTCTTAGCACTGCAATTATTAAAGCCAGTGGTTCGAGTTTAAAGTCACTGATTGGAGTTTATTAAAGTCACTGATTCGAGTTTATTAAAGTCACTGATTCGAGTTTAAGAGGGATGGCACAAAAGCACGTGCCAGAACCGTGTATTTAAAGGCACAATGCCGAGTTTTAAGACGAATGCCACCATACTTGCGCATCTAATGCTATTTATAACATATTTCTGGCCCGTTAAGATAGTTTATTATTAAAATTAACATTTTCTGACATCTTATTGCGTACAGTGTCAATATTTGTATATCCAATGTTTTCGTAGTATAGCGTAATAAGTTACTAAGACTTTTGTTTACAATAATTTGGCACGAGACAATCTTTTTAGGCAAACGTACACATTAAGCTTTTATAAACATTTGGATGAGAGGAAACACATTGGATATACATATATTCATATTGTAAGCAATACAATGTAAGTACAAATGTAAATGCTAATTGTAATAATAAGAAATACTCCATTAGGCAGAAATATGTTACAAATAGCACTAGCTGAGTAATCACGGTGGCATTCGTCTTCAAACTAGACATTGCGGCTTTAAGTATAACCTGGGCGAATACTAGTGGAGGTGAAAGTTTGGCGTGAAGGTTAAATATATCACGAAATGGAACTTATATCAGTTTATGGTCGCAGAAAAGAAATATTCTTTCTATATATATATATGTTGTGTTTAGTATTGTACTGAGATCTCCCTCAATCATTCTGTCCTGTATGTTTGTTTCACCTGTCACAAACATCTGTCATACACGAACTATTTCAGAAAAACCTTACGCGTTTTACTGTAGTCACTGTCCGATTTTATTCATCTGCTACAGATAATCAACACAAAACAAAGAAAGGTGGCGACTGTGTATTGTGGCGCTGACAGTTTAACCGTGTGCCCGTCGTGAGAAAACACCGGCTTCTTCTCCAACTTTCGGACATCGGTCATTAAATTGTCATCACGGAGCCTATATTGGACTCACAATGTAACTTCAGAATTAAACAGGACATGAAATTAAAGAACAAATGAAAGTAGGACAAGAAGCGTTATTATGTGTGTTAATGAGCGAGAACTGACATGATATATGTCTTTAACACAACGTCTTATGAAAAATAGTTACACGTTTTCTAATGGATACGAATTAAGAAGCATGTCTCCTCTACCACACCAACATCGCATACATATGGTATACTTAAAGTACATTTACAGTATATTATATATGTATTATTAAAGACAATACTAATTCGTTTTCATTATAATGCTAAGCATTTGTTTAATGTAACATTTCGCCATTGTCTATGTAGACTTGTTTTTAACAGTCGTTGTTCAGTATCAGCAGGATTGTATGCATGTTTCGCGGTCTATGCCAACACATAAACAGTAAACATACATTCTAAGTCCGTGTTTCTTCATTAAATTAATATTGTTTCAATTTATTCTTACTTTTGACACTTTGTCAATACAGTTGACAAACCATTCTTTTATTTAGCAAATTGCAATAAATCTTATTTTATCCCCCGAGTTTGCATATTAAAAAAATATCTGCGTCTCTAGTCTGCCATTATGAGTAGAAGAAGGCGGCGCCGGGCCACGTATACACGCGATATGGTAATGAGGCACATTGTATCGGCAACGAGTGAAGATGACTCTGTGTTGGACACCCCACAATGAAAATGTTAGTGAAGATTAGAATCGCTTAATCACTTCTAATTTATGTGTGCTTTGCCTTTTCTCGCAAACTAACCTGAACAGTTGGCCTTTTTTATTGGAAACAAAAGTATGTTATTTAATTGTCGTTAGCCTAGAGACCTACAGCTGTTAGGCACAGAACTCGCACAGAACTCGCGTAAACTCGCCACCTCGAGAAACAAATGGACATTTGTCTTTGATTAACGCACTCGGCAACATTTGAATTTTTTTACCAAAAATATAATTTATCTTTTGATGATTTGAAGCAAACGTCTCAAGGCTTGTGGGATGTCTAATTTGAGCATGATCAGGATTCACTAGAGAAACACTCGTCACAGATTGAGCACAATAGAAAACATCGTCGCCAAAAGGCAAGGGTTGCGTAGTGTTTCGTTTTGGCAAATCGGTTAGAATAGAATGATTGGAAAGTGGGATGTTTAAGTTGGTGTAATCATCCTTGGTGTTCGGTTTCAAGCCAGATCGCAATTAATTTGTTATTCAAGAAATTCCTTTTAATTCCTCGCGCCTTCAAATGAAGTGCATGTTGTTTAATGGATGCGAGAGATCTTTATTAACTGTCAAAATCTTGTAATTTAATAACACTCTGGGAAGGTTTAATTACACAATAAAGGACAATGGACGCCTAGTTTGTAAAACCAAATTCTACACTGCATCCCAGTTACCCTAAATAACTCGTGCTACATTTACTCCGTACAAAGAGAACGAATATATTGTATAATTTCAAAGATATTTATGATATCAGAATGCAACAAAATATAATAATATTACACTAATGAATGGAAATATATTTCCGGGTAAAATTTTCTCACGGTAATGGCTACAAAATTTCCGAAAATCAAAATGATCACAAGATAATTTATATTAATATTATTTTTGACCATATTAGGTCTATATATTTGGTTAATTCTAATTGTACAATGAGTACAGTTTAAAAAAAATAAATTATATCAGTCTCTTTGTACATACATCAAGTGAAGTAAATGCAATTAAAGCTACCGGTTCGACTTTTAGAGGATACGACACAATTCATCAGCCCAAGGTTTAACAGACAAACATTATAAAAACATTCAAACCTTTTCTTCGTATAGGAGAGTGTCAGGAGTAAGTTTTTAGCAAAGCCATGACCATATGTACACACATGAGGATTGCACTGTTTAAACAATGATAACAGCATGCATTGTGATGACACCATGTGTTCGCAAAATGATATCATACCCTGCCCCACTGGTTCTATACTAGAACCAGGTTCTAAACTAGAACCAGTTTGTTTAAGACGCATCCATGGCGTGCGGTGCGAGACTGTAGTAGTAAAATAACCCAATAACTGTTCACACGGCACTTTGGGGAAATTGTCATCGAATCTATAGTTATTCAATCGTCTGTATTTGTTGTGTGTTATATGACGTGCAACTGAATAAAACATCAACAATGATCTCGTTTACTTGACAAATGTTTGCTTCGTCAATAGATTACAATGAAAGCCATTTGTATTTGCCCAAAGCTGTCGTTTTGGCAGCCATTGTGAAGCACGCGCTGCCTCGTTGTGAACACCCACCTTGTTCTTCTCTCGTTCTTTCACCACACACTTGCCTGACTACCTCTGTTTGTGCTTCCCCTCGTACCCCTCCCCCTTTTTAAAGACAACCGCTTTACAAACAATGAGGCCCTCGAGGCCTTTTAGATTTTAATTGATCAAACTAGTTAAACTCAAATTAATGGACTGATGTTTATCAAGTAAGAGCGAAGCGCCTTTTCTGTCTGCATGTAGTGTTCAACAAATAGTTCTCTCTTTTTTCTGTTTGTCACTAGGCTCTAGTCTATCAAAGTGTGATCTAATATTATGATGTCGAAACAAATACCTGTCAATTGGCAGCGGTGCCTTGCTGACTGTGTAGAATTTACACAGCTTACCAAATAGGTGAAAGTAAATAGGATAGAATCCTGTTTAATACTCGCAAGTGTAAAACAATATTTATTCCGCTTTTTTCTCTCCTTATTTATTTCTATGGTTCTTCATTTGTGCGGTTGATTGCTAAACAAACACGTGAACGAGTTTGGCAAATCCCGTGAAGTGCAGTAAATTTCTAAGACAGCGATCTTCAAAAGGAGTCATTTCCCATGGCGTGTTTGTTTATTATGACAAAATTCTCAAATATGGCTGTTTAGTGTAATTTGTGTAATTTGAATATAACAGACGATGTTAAACAAGCTATAATTTACTGTAAAATGTGTGACCACGTTAACATTTTTTATCAGTTTCACTGGTAACAAAATGAACTATTTGACCAATGAACCAAAGTTAAAGAGTTTGTTAACACCACCCGTGGAATACATTGATTAACTAACAACAGCTATTAATTGTAAAGATCACGGTTATTTTGACTCTTGGTCTCAGAATAAACATAATGCCGCCACATAGACTACTATTGCAGATTGACGGCAAGAAATCTTGTTTTACTTCCATACAGACAAGATTGCACATACCACGGTCTGGGAGGACTCAGGTACGAGTCGTGGATCACTGGTTGGAACGGGGATAACCCAACTGTTCTACTGAAGAGGATCGATCCTTCATCCTCGTACACCTCAGACAGATCCTCTAATGCTGAGCTATGCGAATTGTTTAACATTGATTTATCATCACAATTAATCATACTAATAAGGCATAAAATGTATTCACTTTATTGCTTACTTAATTTGATACATATTGCTAAAATTTTAAATTTTATTCCAATAAATTCTTTTTAAATAGCCACAAACATTCAATTTCATGACGATAAATTATAGTGAGCATAAAAAGTGAATTGGTTGGCGTTCGGATTAAAGAGCGCCCATGACATGGCCTTTATGCCCTTTACCAAACAAGCAAGGTGATGTTACGAGCAATTTGCTTTCTTCGCTTTCGTGTTCAGCTTTACAAACTAGCTAAAGAGATTATCACGGCCGATGCAGTCCGTGTTGGTTTTTGTAGCTAAGAGCTAGTCGGCCGCCGAGTCGTATAATCAAGAGATCGAGAACTCGGACGGATGCAGTATCAATTTCAGATTCAAAACTTTACAATGGTGTTTACAAAAAGAGTGGGATAAAAAAAAGTCTTATTTTGCAATGCTTCATGTTTTGTCGTGCACGTCTGCCATTGTGTGCGTGCTAGTGGAATCTGTTGTGGGATATAATGCACAAACAAGCCCTTTCAAAGCCCATGCGCGGCTCCGCGAAGCACCAGAAAGCTTCTCTTTATGTTTGCCTTCCTCTATTTACACATCACATATAAGGTTAGAGAAATGGTGTTTTGATCATTTCAGCCGGGTTTAACATCAACAGATGTCGCGATTGCTGTATTATCGCTTGAAGATGTCTGTTATGAGAAAAAGAAACACAATCCGTAAATTGAATACGAAACTTGCCTCAATGTGCATAGACAATGATTGTAACCAATAGGTAAGGCATTGCTGGTGACAGGCTTAATAACGAAAGGTGTAAATTATACCCGCACTGCAAATGTTTCTTTTGATGTCGTGTCTAACTAATTCGTGCTGGAGGTAGGACGTACTCTGGGAAGAGAAACACCTGGTCTGCGACAAGTCACTTGAAATGGCACAATTCCAGACACTGCTTTTCAATTATTTATTTTAACAAACTGCGTCTTTTGTTACAATGTATCTAAATAAAATGCACGCGCGTAATTGCATTCAATTTCAGTTGGGAATGTATTTTCTGTTTGTTTCTCACGCGTGAACTATCCAGTTTAAACACATTGATTCTTCTGTCTGTACGTCCGACTTGATATGTCTATAATTATATTGTCATGTATAACAATTTAACGTGCAAGCAATTTGACACAGAACAAACTAGTGTTTCGTAAAGCTGCATGTTTATGTGTATTGTTTAATATTTATGGCATTAGACTGTCAAGTACCATGCGAGTCGGTGCAGTATGTTCGAATCCCTGTGTGCATAGTATTACGTGTTTTCCAGCCATACGTAGGTGAATATGATTAGAGCCTAGAGGGGTCAATTCACGCAGACACAATAACACCAAATTCTAGTTATAATTATACACTTTACATTCTATTTTAGAATCAGATGGCGATCAGTTTAATGAACATAGCTGTGTGCCATTTTTTCTCATTTAATAATTTGTGTATGTTAAAGTAGCAATTATATTATATTTTTATATGGATAAATTGATGTTTTTCTTGTTATAGTCTACAAGTTTAGTTATCTATCAAATTCTATATCTATTAAAATCGTGATACATGTACTCCATGTCCAAGATAAATGATGATACATGTATAAATTAATACTAACATACGGTAAAGCGTAAACAAAACACACATAATATTTCATATAATGTTTAATAAACCAATATTTTAAACCTTGTAATTAGTTAAGCAAAAGTACACATTAAGCTAGTATAGCCATGTGGGTGACCAGAAGCACATTGGACATATGTATACATTATAATGATATTACATGTACAAATATCAGCAAAAAGATGTAAGTACATTATTAATTTTGATAATAAAAATGCTCCATAAGCCAGAAATATGTTACAAATAGCATTGGATGCGCAAGCACGGTGGCACTCGTCTTAGAACTAGGCATTGCGCCTTTAACGTGTATGCATGTGTTCTAACGCTCTCCCGTAATGCACCCTCTCCTCACTGCATCAACAGGTTACACTGCTTTCAAAGTGCTCACCTGCACGCTTCGGTTGTGAGGTTACCTAAGACGAATCTCTACACATACCGGTCAAAAGGCACGCTGAGAAGATCCCTGGCAAATTCTATCAAACTACAAGTTATTAATTTACAAAAGTAGCTTTAATATCTTTCCGTGTCGCCTTAATCTATATCCTTAAAGCGCTCAAACATTAAAGTTCTTTCATGTTTCATCAAACGTCATGAAAAGGAAAAATAGTGTCTTTTTACTAATGTATAGGAAGGTGTTATAATGCGATGACTCTAATATTGATGCAATCAAGTGAAAAAGAATACTACACCAGATAATATGCTTGACCAAGCATTTCGGCTATTATAGCCATTATGATATTTATTAAACTCCAGCCACCGTGCTTAACAATGGCATGCCCCCAGGGTCATTTATCGCTCGTACAATAAAACATATATGACTTTTCAAAGTACATTTATGGCATTTTAAATTGCTTCTAGATGATTCGAGTGTCATAATACATCTGTTAAAACTCTCACATTGCTCACCAGATATGAATACAATATATAAGACACTGCAGACAAATTTTCGAATTAAATATTAAAATTTCATCTGAATAATACGACAACTGTATTATATTCTTTGATATTGTGGTCCACTTTTCGTCAAAACGTACTACATGTATTTTACACTTTCATTAATTGACCAACCGACCGACCGACGGACCGACGGACCGACCGACGCACTCGTTCGTTCATCAGCTTGTCCGTTTATCCGCCCGTCCGTTTAGGGTTAAGTTTGTAAAAATATAATTAGATGCACAAAGTCAAGAATTAATCTGGATAGAGGTGTGTTTACATGTATATGTACTTCGCCTGCACCTTACACTCAGTTTCTCTTCACTCTACAGTAAGACCATCTACTCTATAAGTTGCAATCATTTAATTTAATTTAATTTAATTTCGCCTCCACTGAGAAAACATTAAAACTTTTGGCACGCAAGCTTTTTTCGTTTTAATAACAAAATCAATTGTCAAGAAATTACAATGTATCTTGTTCAAAAGTACATATTAAATAATATAGATGTTCTTTTACTCTTCATGTCTTTGTTAAACATAAACTGTTTTTGACATTTCAATTACTTATATATATAATTGCAAGTACATGTATTTAAATGACGAGTTGTATTGGCAATGGGGTGGGTGCGTACACTGGTATATATAACATGTACACTATAGATTGCAAACACGCGCCGTTTGATCGCCAAGATACGGGTTTCTCCATTCACATTTAGCCTTCAACTCATCCAAACAGTCCAATAAGATGTACCTCCCATTAAAGTGAGTTTGGTTGTTGACAGTTGTCTATATTATTAAGATGTCGTTAAGTGAAGACGATATCTCTGTATGATGAATACCGGCCATCCCACTGTCTTCTAGTGTGTCATGCCTACCCTAGTCACACGGAGATCTCAATCGACTCCTTTTCAAACTGTTACATGTAAAATGTAAATAATAGAATCTTTCCGACATGAGGGCATTGCAAAGACGTGAGTTTTGTAAACACACAAACTACTGCTTAAACAGTAATGACACCACATGTTCGCGAAAAGCAATCGTATTTATCCTAATCGGTGGAGTCTGTCTTAAACACGACACAGGGAATCTAACCATTTCGCCATTTCATTGACTTCTTCATAGTATTTGTAATAACTTTTGCTAGTCACAAGTGAGTAGCCTATGTGGTGCAAAGGGCTACCTGTGGCCCCCATATTATATCGAAATTACCGTACGTATGACATCATGTAATCGAAGATTAAGGGACATTATCGAGTTTTAAGAGAGATACGACCACGCGTCGTCATTTATTGCTATGGTGTCTTTTTTAATTATTAAATGAACATTTACTGCACGTTCTTGTTTAGAATATCAATATCTGTATATCCTATAATTATGTTTCTAGTCATACAAATTGTTATCTATAGTATATTAAAGCGGAATTTTGTCTACACTAATAGGTAATTTTACTAAATTATTGTATGCATAAATCCAAAACAACTAAACACATCAATGGACATACGAATATTGATATTCGAAGCACGAACATGTAAGTAAATATTAACCTTAATAATTTTAAAAGGTTCAAATACGAGGAAACATGTATTAAGACACTAGCGTTAGGTGCACACATCCGGTGGCATCCATCTTAAAACTCGGCAATGTTTCATCAATTAATCACTGAACCCCAATGGTGCATGTCGTTAAATAAACTAACTTTAAAAAAACCATATAATAATACATTATTATAACTTTATTGTGACGATTCCTATCTTCTTGTTAACACGTGTATGCCTGCCTATACATGCATTTGGCCATGGCAATCATTTGCCCGTACTGCTCGCACTCATTAAGCATTGGACAGCGGGTGCTTCACTTATTGTATGTGAGATGCGATTCCACCTCTATTCCCATTGATGCTGGAAATTCACTTTATTATCTGTCTTATATGCATCGCATCACCTTTGTTTGAGCGAGGTCATGACCTGACAGATCCCAAGCCTAACCCCACCACCCTTGGCAACCCTTGACCCCCAAGGCGGGGAGGGTTATGCTTGTGTGTAAACTCGCATACTGTGAAATTAGCTACATGGTAGTGCGACTTATCCTTTTCAACACATGAAAGATGTTTCGTCAAATTGATATTTGTTGATAATAATGGCTTCTGCATCCCCGATACACGGGCCTTAATGGACTTGTGGTCAAATTGAGACGTGCGTTGGGTCAGATGACAGAGGCGCTCGGTCAGTAAAACACCAGCTGTGGCAGCAGATACAACAGACAGGAAACCCGACTCGCCAGATCCTGCATGTGCAACAGGGAGCATTGTCTTCTCAATTTCACTCATCACAGACAAACAGCAAAGTAATTCAAATATTGGTTAAGATTTGAACCCTGACGATTTCTACATCATAATAATTATTATATTGATACAAACTGATAAAAAACTGTAATAAAACAAATGACCGACAATATATGTCAGGAATTTAGACTCGAATCAGCGGTTTTAAATCTTTGGCGCACAATATAATCAACTAATATTTTCATATGTGACTTAACAATTTAACACCATGTCGGTGGCATTCCTCTTAAGCCTAAATTTATAGTCGGATATTTTAGTCAAATTCTATACGATACACTTTCCTTTGATTACTCAAGACAAAAACTAATATTTTACCATAGTAATTAAATTCAATTTGTTTTCCATTTTGAGGTAACCATTTGAAATTTAACGTCTAAGCAATACCATATAATTTATTGGTTTAAAATATTCATATTTATCCCTTGGATTTATTTCGATGAACACTCCAAAAGTTACCATATTTCACAAGATATTGCAATTGCATGTATTACTTCAAAGGTATTTACAAAATTGCTTTACGACCGCACAAAGACAAAAGAGATACATCTGCGTCATGACTTGTTCAACTTTGAGATCAGTGGTTAATTCGAATATCATAAAGTACGCTGACAAATGGCAGGCTATTAACGATAGCACATAATGGAACAAACCAGAGTAATCTTGTCTTCCTTCAAATGCAGAATTACCTTTCAAACGTAAATTACTTGTTACAATATGCAATAAACAAGACACCGGCCTGTCTTTGCTTGCAAATAAATGTTTCATCCGAATGCCGCGCTATATGTTTTGTGCAATAAAACACGCCACCGCACTGACGGCTCGATGTCTCTGAAGGAATTCAATTATTTTCATATCAGTTTATAATCAGCTAGGAAAATTAATTCATGGGCTTGCCAATTTGTGTTGTCTGGGAAATAGCATCGGGATGATTTACGAAATCATCCGTCCGTCTGCTGTTTCATATTTCTCCTTGGACACTCTGTTTAATGTTCATTTTGCATGGCGTCGACAATCTTGGTCACATTTAATTAAAGATGGGCCGAAACTAATTAATTTCACTGTAAATATAATTATATAAAAATAAATACATTTGTAAAACTGAAATAATTTATGCAAGAAAATCGAACATGCGCAACAAAATGAAATAATGTATGCAAGAAAATCGAACATGCGTACCGTACTTGTTAACATATGCAAAGAAATACAGGCTTTGGATCACTTCAGCAACTTGCAGCCACGTATAAAATACGACTTCACTACATCACTTTGATTAGTCTAATCTTTGGTTATTGCTTGTTAATATGCTCTTAATAAAGCTCCATATTACTATAATTATAAGAAGCACTTTTCCATGTAACAGCACACAACGGAAGAGAACAGCATATGACAGTCTTTGGTATACAAGTCGTGGTTAGAACGGGAAAAGAAAATAACTAATGAGGATAAAAGTCTGTGTTGTAATCTTTTATTGATTGTTTGTTTGTTTTAATTTTGAAGTTATTTGATATGCGAGTCTATGAGGTGTTCCAGATATTCAGTGCTTGTCACATGGTTACTACTTAGTCCGATAAATCTTACTTCAAACTAGTTTTTATATCGCCTGTATAAAGAAGTTTAAGGGGAGATCTATTGGACTAGTTACTACTTTACTTATAGTGAAGAACTGGTTAGCAACATATTGAAATATTATAACATCTACCCGACGTGCGTTAAATTGGACGATCCATCCTCCTCAGTAAACGTGTTGGATCCAGTGGGTTTTTCCCATTCCGACCAGTCAATGTGGCACTGTCTATACCATGTTGGCCGGTACACTAAAGGATGTCTGCGTAAAATAGTCTTTGCTGTAACATGTAACGACATGCGGTTCTACTATACGTTAAGGGAAGTACCTTGCATGCTTCCGGTCTATCAATGTCGAAGCCATGACATGGTGTCAGAAGTGTTGCTGCAAATCTAAAAGAGTAGCATGTGTGGCACAGCGGATTTAAGAAAGCGTGATATTCACGGTCTCCCAGTGGTTTTAAACAAACTTTATCCTTGCTGCCAATAGTGCAAACTAAGTGAGCTCTTGTAAGGTAACTCGGTGCATTGAACCTCATTACTTCCAACGACTAGCATTGCCATATCGCGAGCCAGCGACGTGTACACTTGGCACCATCGCCGTACGGAAGATATCTGCTTCGCGCCTTCAAACCACTGTCACTGCAGTCTTTGATTCATTGATAGACACCTTATCGACTGCATAGTTAGCTCAGGAGATCAATTGCGCCAATGATCGGTCATTTGATACCATTATTGTGTGATTAATAGCTCTGTTTGTTTTTCATCGAGGAAAAAAAAATCCATTCGACATTTAATACACTGCAATACAGACTTTAAAATGCGCAACGTAAAGTCGCGTTCGCGTTCGCGTTCGCGTTCTCGTTCGTGTTCGTTCTCTGTATAACTGGACCTTTAATCAGCGCATTAATTTTCGTCTCTTATCAAATAATAATAATAATGATATTATATAATATAAACATGCGACAATATTCCAATTTGAATCTATATTGTCAAGTAAAACAATACATCATGTACGCAATGAATCCATGTCGATTCAGTCGTGTACCGCTATAATAACAATAATGATAATCAAGAAAACCACGAAATGAGTGGATATGTTGTTCGCGCAATTTTCATTTTAAATGCGTATACTATGCCACAAGACGCGCGCAATCTTTAACAATACGATCTTCATATCTCAATACGAATTGAGATATGACCATCGTATTTTTAAACTCGGGAGTGTGCCTTTAAACAGTGATGGCAATACGTGTTCGCGAAAGAAGATTATATCCTGTTCAACCGGTACATGCACATTAAATTCGAACCCATGACTTTGAGCTTGTGAATGGTTAATATATCTAGGCTCACGCGCCCATCCTTCTCATGTACTGTAAACGGATGAAGTCTACACGGCATGAGTTAACACTGCTAACAATATTACAAACATAATTTAGAGGTTAATAAAAACAGTAAATATGATATAGCAGTTTCCACACACATTACAACTCAACTGGAAATCAAAGACGGGTGTTTGTTACATCTGAGTCTTTTGTGATGTTTTACAGTGTTGTTTTGACGCCACTGTGTCAACTGTTGATTCGTCCGATACGGAATCAACACACAGCCGCGGAACAAGACGCATAGACATCATGGAAGCGAAAAAACCACTTGATTGTGCGACACAAAGTTATTCACATTTAAAACTTAACGTCTAGAAGTAATTTGAAATCATCTGTGCCAGGTATGGGCGCAGGGGAGCTAGTTTGAGTGTGAATTGATTAAAAAGCTATAGAATCGAGTAGATGTAAGCGATATCTGTGAAACGACGAAATCTGATCTTTTTTGTCAGCAGCCGTTTAAAAAACCTCTTTGTCCATCGCCTTTTCTAAAGCTGAAGGAACCAGTCGGCAAATGTTCCATCACTCTCCGATTGCAAACAGTGCTCATTCTAACAGAGGTGTTCAAATAAATAGCAAGCCGTCGCGGGGTGTCGCTCTATCCCTTCACTGCATGAGCTTCAGGTGTCGCGTATCGCACACGTCTTGATTAGGTTGCAATATCATTAAGTAGCAGACATCTTCAGTGACTTGTTGACTGACATTACTACTGATGGATGTAGTTAAATGTATGCCCATGCTCTATATACGACTGTTTGTTGGTTAGTTTGTTAGCAAGTTATAACTTACTCTCGTTCGTATGGTTCAAGTACGTATGTCCTGAATAAGCAGCCCAGCTGCCTCGACATGCTTGCTCAGGACAGAAGTTAGTATAGTATTAAAGAAGAAACGCGCTGCTAAACAACACGGGATCATTTATATGTACTTCCCCACAGATAGGACAGTAGATACCACGGCCTTTGTTAAGCGGTATTGGGACAGTGCGTGGTCGGTGACTTGCAAAATATAGTTTGAGCGTCCGTATTATGTAAAGTGCGTGCGTCGATCCTCCTCAGTGGATTAGTTAAAATCGTTGTTTCTATTCCAACCGGTAGGCTATCACATTGAAGATTGTATTTTATATGACAAGTGCACTATCAGCTATCATCACTGCTTTGGTTGCTATCTCAACTTTGTAATAATATCCTTTCGACTCTGCACAGATACGCATTTGGCCATGTCAATGCTTTGTCGTTTAGATTATATAAGAACCGTAGTTGCTTATCGGGAAAGAGTGTATAGACTACATATCGACAGGGGTGTTCTGATGTCCAGTGATGAAATCAATATGAATTTCACCTCAAATAATTGTTTATTAATTACTCATTAATGAGTTCTCGACAAGCGATGTCGTTAAAAGCATGCACAATGTCTAATTTTAGACAAATTCCACCGTGTTTGAGCATCTAACACTATTTGTAAGATAGTTCTGGTTGAGCTATTATAACAATTGGATGACCAGAAACATATTGAATATACATATAATTATTATTCATATTGTAAGAAATAACATGTAAGTAAATGTAATAATTGTTATAATAAACAATGCTACATTAGCCAGTAATAATGCTACAAGTACGGTGTCATTTGTCATATTTGTCATAATTATTGCAGTTGTACTAGCTTTACGAATATTCATTCTCCGTATATCCTAATAAATATTTAAGAACTGTTTAGACTTCTGGGCCCGGTTGTTTGAATCCTGGGTTAACTTAACCACTGGTTAACACTAAGGGGTTACATTCCTTAACTCAGGGTTGGCTAAACACATGTTAAAAGTTGGGTTAGGGTATATTTAACTCATAGTTAGCGCTAAACAACGTTTGAACAATGCAATTTTAATCAGTAGTTAAATTTAACTCATGGTTAGGCACTTAACACAGGGTTACCGCTAACCCAGGATTCGAACAACCGGGTCCTGGTTCGTGAATTATTATTTTGTTCTTGTGGGATAGGTATGGGTTTTTGGTGTTATTTTCTTCTGTCTCAATTTTTCTTCTGCAGCAATTTGCAGCAGGAGTTGTACTGCTTCTGTATCAAATGTTATCTCTCGTTTTTAACAGCGATATTTTCAATTCAAAGATAGCGACTCGCGTATCGCATACAAAGCGTCTCTTTGATGGAGGATTTTATGAGGAAAGGACACGAGAAGGGGACAAAGTGAAAAAGCCATTAAAATAAAATGTGTCAAACGTTCCTCTGCAATTATAAGATCGAGTGACAAACTGGGTTTCTTCTCTAGCGGGTGTATACAAACAGGAAAGCGGATGTCAGAATGGCAAATGAAGTGTAAAAACAGCGCTTATTACAACATAGAAGATTCCTCTTTCAAAATGACTTAATTGTATAGTAATTTTAAACACAAAATCGGACAATAACTAGCAGAATATAAAAAAAAATGAAACGAGCTATCTGTTAGTGTCATTTATATGTGTTCCTTTATATTTAACACTATTATCAGACGCTATTGAAGTAGGACTGAAATGTTTAAAACACGTAAGAGGTCGCTTTCAGTTGAACGCTCTGTAACGTAATGCGATTATATTCATTCACGCACCGAGTAGTAGGTGAATAAGTGTATTATGTACGCTGTAGTATTTGAATAAGTCACTATAAATGTATTATCTACTCTATAGTAGGTAAATAAGAGTGTTATGTATTTATAACATGTAAATACGTGTGTACTCTATAGGTGAATAAGAGTGTTATGTATTTATAACATGTAAATACGTGTGTACTCTATAGTAGGTGAATAAGAGTGTTATGTATTTATAACAGGTAAATACGTGTGTACTCTATATAGTAGGTGAATAACACTGTTATGTACATGTATTTATAACAGGTAAATACGTGTGATATGTATGCATACTCTATAGAATGTATTATATCTATAGCAGGCGAATAAGTGTAATTTGTATTTTTATAGTACTTATACTGTATGGTGAATTGGAAGATAATTATTTTATACTATATGAACCGTTAGTGAATAAGAGTAATGTGCACTCTATAGTCGGTAAATAACATAATTTGCTCGCTACTAGATAGCGGATGAATAAGTGAAGTATGTACTCTGAAATTGTGTGTTGTCAAACGCTATTTTCGAGCTTTTTATTTAGGAAAAAGACAATTGCCTTTCCTTTCATTTTAAGGACAATTTTCAAGTCAAATTCTATTACGTAGTAAAATTCAACTCACACTATTCAAAATGTGTTCTCTGTACAGGACTGGTAAAGGTCCGTTTACATTTTACGTCAACTGTAAAACAGGTTGATCATGCATTATGTACAGAACCCGTCACTGTCAAGATTTGTAACATTTTAAACCCCCAGTACCTCCAGCCTTGACATTCGCCAAACTTTTATGCTGATATTCATTACGAATTCAATTAGCCTTCTGTTGAGACAAGGTGTCCGATTACTTGTCGAGCTTTTTTCAGACTGTCAACGGAATGTTTGTCAATTTCAGTTGCCGATTTCACCTGACTAACCGCTTTGTGTGGTGGATGTGAAAATTAATATTCCATCGTCCTGACCTGTCACATCACATTTCCTACAAATACTTTGTAGTTTAAGATGCTTTGGCATACATGCTTACAAAACATTTGAATCTGTTAAGTCTTTCTGAAAAAAAATATCAGTCAACTTACGTGTTTCATTACCTTACAACTATTCATTTATAAAAAGAGTTATCTATGTTCGTATTATTGGCGCGCAACAAAATTATCGGTCTGTCAGCTTTGTGTCACGTACCAACAACCTAACACTAGAAAAAACAACAACCTGTACAACTGGCTTCAATGGGTTTCTGGAGACGATCTACTCTTTCAAATAATTATGTTTTGATACATAGGACAGGCGAATGGGATGGCCATTGACTCGATGATAGAACATGCCCTAAAAATGCATTAAAAATTAAATTTTTCTCTATAAAACTGTTCCGTTTTTTACCCTAAAAATACTGAATTTATTATTTATGTGGAGCGAGAATGCACCTCGTGATAAAACATCCGACGTTTTGTTGCCAATCACCAAAACAAGACGTTTGGGTTACATTATTGTAATAATAACTAGGATGCAACGGGTATAATGTGCTTTAACGCCTTCATCCATTCAAAGGATGTTGAAAAGGGCGCTGGAACGGAGAGTTGACTGATTATGGTCGGACCACCGTCAGTTCCAGATACACACTCGCTTACATATTCCTATTTTGATCAGGCCTTATTCTTGTTGAGCATACTAACCAATCGCGATTTTTATTATACCATATTAAACATAATTATGTTTTTATTAAAACAAGTATATACTGTAATATAATATAGTATTCTTCAATACACATATCTTTGTGTGTAATAGCCTTTTGCAGTCTCTATAATAAAAGCAGGTCTTTGAAACGTGCAATCTGATTGGTCAGCTGTAGAAAACGGAATGGAATTGTTTGTCCGTTCTTTGAAAATGGTGAAGTTCTATTTGTTTGAGTCGGACGATGATGCCGCTGAGTTTAATGCTAGTCGCAGGTACATGACATGATTGTTAAACACAAGTGTGTATTACATTAAACTAGCGAAATAGAACTTTGGTGCGAGAGTGGAAAGAAGCACGCGCGTTCAACATCGCACCACTGGCACGTGCATTCCAAGCTCCTACTTCTATTTGAAATGGTTCCTCAATATTTAAAGGCACACTCTCGAGGTCAAAATGGGTGCCAAGTTATTGCGCATCTAATGATATTTGTAACCGAATTTTGGCGAATTAAAATTATAGAAGATTACCACAGAACATAGAAAGCCTAAATTTTTATATCATTAATGATTATGAAACATCAGAATCTATAGACTTATAAAATTTCAAAATTGCAAGAGCAATAATTATTGTGAAACATCAGTCTAGACTTATTGATTATAACCCAAAAAATTCTATAGAGCTAGAAATTATTAAACTTCAGAATCTCTATACTTGGTGATTGTAATATATAATTATTAGTGAATAAAAACCACCAGAATCTATAGTGAAGTGATTTTAAGTGGGGGGATGGGGAGGGGGATGCAATGATCATTATTGAGCAAGGCTAAGTAGGGCCAAAGCTTGAATTTGATAGTATAATCACAAACCCCACCCCCTGCGCCCCACCC
>JAULBR010121682.1:0-19140 GCA_032355825.1 Melanodrymia aurantiaca
ACTACACTACTACTACTATTACTACTACTACTATTACTACTACTACTACTTTTACTACTACTACTACTACTACACTACTACTACTACTACTACTACTACTACTACTACTACTACACTACTACTACTTGGTATGTACGGACATTGTATTATTACCATGGTTGTATGTATGTGCAAGTGCTAGTCTTCTCGTGTTGGATGTGACCTTTGATGATGGACGGTAAAAAAGATAAAGTTTAACGACACCATTGGAACTCATTGATTATTAATAAGCGGTTATTGGATGTCAAACGCACGGTTATATGAACACTTGGTCACAGAGGAAACCCGCGTCCGCCACATAGGCTACTCTTCTTCGAATAACAGCAATGGATCTTTTATGAATGAAATGGATGTTTAACGACACCCCAACACAAAAATAGACGTCTGATCTTTTATGTACACTTCCCTACAGACAGGATAGTACACACCACGCTTTGATGGACCAGGATCACTGGTTGGAACGGGAAATGACACACCAGGTCCACTGAGAAGAATCGATCAGTCGACCTATCGAATCTTAGGCGGACACTCTTGCGTTCAGCAATGCCTGTCAATATGGCGGACGGTAGACAAGGTGGGGTGGGGGATAGTCTACAGATAACGTATAAATTGGAGGTAGGGGTTGGTGTGGGTCGAATTCATCATCCAACTACAAGTATTTGTATTACGGAACGTATGGTTTCCACTTTTAAAAAAAAAACCGCACGCTTCTACAAACATTCCTAACTGTTTTACTGACTATGTGCTTTCATTTATATATTTAGGCTACTTTAAAACATATTTCAAAATTAATTTGTATGTCCATATTAAAAAAAAACCAACGTATAATAATTATGACATGATTGACACTATAATGAGATAAGTATTATAGTATAGTGTTATTCCAGCTGAACGAATCGAAAGTTTGCTCATTTCCTGGTATGCAGGCTTAGTTTTACTTTCTTTTTAAGTACAGAGTGAAACAATAATTGTTCATTGAGAAACAAGAATTCCTGTCCACGTCCGATCGATAACTAAAGCAAGGAAAACGATCGTATAATATATTCATGAATGTGGGCGCATTGAATTTCACACACCATTGAAATACATACATACAGGTTGCTGACTTATGATTTATGAAATAATTGACTAAATATAATTATATTCCTAGTCAGCAAAAAGCAGATTGCTCAATGAAGAGAAATAACATCTGTACACAGCTATCTGTCAATATCAGCCTCCTACTATCGCTACCAATCGACATTCTAAACTTAGCATTCAGCTGAGGCGACAGTTTGCAATGGGGGTTTTACCGAATACATTCGCGATAACAAAATAGTCCAAAACAATTTACATTAAAATAATACGACAATTTATGAACTGATATGGTAAAACATATTTTATTTTTACCATATATACAGCTAAATCGAAATAAATGAAAATTTTATACCTATATTTGGAACGTACAGCTACAGCTGGTAGCACGCGTAGTAATATGATTAAGCGATGTTCACAATGGTAGTACGTAATAAGCACCCTATTTGTCTATTCTGCAGATTACGGACTGCCGTCAGTAGTGTATGTTGTGTATTGGAGTCAGTTATAGCCGGTGTCATTTCGTTTGCTGAAGTCATTTAGCATCTCACACCATTTTTACAACTTTTTTGCTTTCAGGAAACGACTAACGTGTTTTTTCCTGGTTAAATATTGGCATGGCGAATTTGTGTGGAAACCGTTTCCAGGTCTTGTGCCATGAACAAGTAACCCGGCTCGGAGAGGTAATGGAAGATATCGTGCCAGTTCACGGTCGCGGAAACTTCCCGACACTGGAATTAAAACTTAAAGACTTGGTGCAAATGTTGAAAGAGAAATTAAAGGAAGACGGCATATCCGTGCGTGACATTCGTTTAAATGGTGGTGCGGCTAGTTATATTCTGGGCACAGACACTGTTCAATCGTACAACGATTTGGATCTCATATTTGGCGTGGATCTGTCAAGTCATACAAATTTGCAGAAAATCAAAAACTGCGTCCTTGGGTGCTTGTTGGATTTTTTACCCGATGGTGTCAACAAGGAAAAGATGAATAGTTGTAATTTAAAAGAAGCATATGTTCAAAAGATGGTGAAAGTTTGCAATGAACATGGGGACAAATGGAGTCTGATTTCTCTTTTGAATAACAAGGGTAAGAATGTTGAGCTGAAATTTGTAGATAAAATGAAACGACAGTTTGAATTCAGTGTAGATTCCTTCCAGATCATTTTGGATAGCTTGTTAACTTTCTACGAAATTTCAACAGCCCCAATGGGAGAGCACTTTTATCCAACAGTGGTTGCAGAAAGTGTATATGGAGATTTTTTGGAGGCATGGGGTCATCTTACCAATAAGCTAATTGCAACACGAAAACCAGAGGAGATTCGTGGTGGTGGTTTATTGAAATACTGCAATCTTCTTGTACGTGGATTTAATGCAGCGGATCATGTGGATATAAGGACGATGGAGCGTTACATGTGTTCACGGTTTTTCATTGACTTCAGTGATATTAACCAGCAAAGACAGAAGCTTGATGCATACCTTGCAAATCATTTCAGTGATGACGAAGGGCTCCAGTATGAATACCTCCTGACATTGTATCGTGTTGTGGATGAAAGTACTATCTGCTTGATGGGTCACGAGAGGAGGCAGACTCTGAACCTCATTCACCAACTCGCATACCAAGTTTTCTTACAACAAGAGCAGAAAGCTGCTCGCAAATGCATTGACATTCAGCAACTGGATCAGTTGAACAGTCTGGTAATAGATCAGGTCTTCTACGGTCCGTTCAGCACACCATCACCCACTGGTGGTGGTCAGTATTACAGCTATAACTGCATGCCTTCATCGTACCAGATGGGTGTGGGAGGAGATTCGTCTTACAACACATGCCCTTACTGTCCTCCATATTTGCAATGCTCCTAGAGATGTTCTTCATCTTCTTGCTCTTGGACAGTAAATGGCAAGAAGGTTTGTTATTGCTTGGACAATAACTTTCCAAATTTCTGTGATCGTTAACTATTTTTTCCCATTTTTGGGGCAGTTACAAAATGTATATGCATTGGTTGGGGTTTTGTTTTGCTTTAGATCACCAAATAGTCTCAACATATATATTTTTCTCCTATGCTACACGCCATATATAGTCAGTTGTTCATTGTTATATTTATACATGTATTATATATGTTATACAAGTACTCTTATTATTATTAATTTTTTTCTCAATATCTACTGTTGCGGGACCAATATTCATTGCCCATTTGACTGCAAACATTTGATCACCATGTCAGCTTAATGTTGTTGTCACTTAAAGATCTCTTAATCATTTGTCAATGTTATAAGCAGCTCATTTCTCATGTAGATTGACAGGCTACCAAAGAAAGATGGTTTTCACACATTTCATGGTTCCACATTAATGGTGGTTCAGTTGTGAGAGCACCACATTGACATCTATTGGAGACTGATTTGTCATATTAGAGTATTCAGTTTTGATTTACTTCAAACATGCTAAAAACACTACTTGCCTAAATCAACTGCTTGCTATAATATGCCAACATAATACGCTATTAACTATGTAATTTTATTTGAGTGCTATAGGCAGAACCATTGATGTAAAGCCTTGTAAATGTGTGAGGTTTATTCAGTCAGTTCAGAGACTGCAGGTATATGATCTATTTTGAAAGATGAAGAAATCTTTGTTCCAGATTAATGATACAAACAATTTGAGGATTTGGTATCTTATCTGTAAATGTGCAACCACCAAGTGACTTCAATGGCAGTGTAAATAATTTAATAATTGTATCGTGAAGTACTATTAATTTGTGATTTGGTACAGTTACTTTAAAAATACATATAATGTGTCAATATACATTAAATACGGGCACATTTTATTAAAAAGATATATTTTAAGTTTTGCTATCCATGTACACAAAGTGGTTACAAGATGTATCAAATCTTTACTATAATATCTAAAAACATTATTTAAGTTTTATTGAATGAACATTTGTAAAAAAAAATGTAAACCACCAAATTATTTTGTCCTGCCCTGTACATTATATACATAGATTCAGGAATAGTATACATTTTACAGATAATCATATGTTTGTAATGTTGTACATCATAACTGTAATGCTGTCTGTATTGTAACAATAACGGTAGTACTAATGTTGAGTACAAGGGTTTGCTGATGTTAAGTACATGGGGGTTGTATCTATGTATTAACTACTTGGCAGGACACGAAATTACTTCTTTATAAATACACCTACAGGTTAGTGCTTGTAACTTTTAAAACTTGGCGCATGTTGATATTTTCCAACTGCATGGTATAAACTGAACATTGTTGGTGCATGTAGAAGAAAAATATATTTTTTCCCTGCTTGGGGTTGCTGATTGATGTAAAGTCCTTGGGATTGCTGATGTAAAGTATACACGTATGAGGGTGTTGATATAAAGAACATGTTTTTTTCCCATATATTTTCTATCTTGGTGGTTCACATTTAGATAAATTGAAAAGTGCTTTTAAAAAATCTGTGTTACCTGGTAGCCTGCTATATATTTACATACATGTAGATAACACTGAACAAATCAAATTAAACTGTGATAAAATGTCAGATTACGTTGTTAATTATTGGTCTCGATTAATGTCTCATGGAAGAAATCAGGTTTTGAATCTCAGGCGGTTGGTTACAACTCTATACATGTATATAAACTGAAGACCAAAAGAAAGTATATAGTACAACATATGACTTTAATTTGGTATGCTGAAGTTAAACTGATGGTAGTAATATTGACCTGTCATTGGACCACATGCATGAATGGAATGTTAATTCATATGATTATTGAACCTTAAACCATCATTTATTAGTTGTCAGTGGGATGATTTAAATAGAAATTACAAAGGATATTTTTCAAATCATGGCTTCGTTGTTCTATTATCAAAATGAACTTTATATACTTTCTTTTGAAATTCAGTTTATATGACCTTAATATTGGAAGTGATTGAACTCATCTAGTCATTGTGTTAATACATTATTAGTAATATTACATACATACACACATTCATGTGTATACATGTAGTCTTTGTACAAATTACAAACTCAAATCATTCTTATGCGTGGTTCTCTCCCACAAGTCACTTTCAATGTACATATAATTATGAAAAATAGTGTTGGCAGTTTTGTTTTTGGTAATTGTTTTAATGGTATATTCAATTTCATATATTTAATATCTGACTAAAAAGAAATCTGTTATCAGATATGAATCTATGATAGTCACAATTTGTGCTTGTTTTTTCTTGCTAATCGGGCAAGTCACATCATTTCTTTGAGATGCTTAAACGATTTTATTGGATTATTATCATTCAAACAAAAATATTTAATAATTGTTTTTGGGTGGGCGATATGGTTTTATTCACCCGACATTATTTTCACTCACCAAGGGTGACTGGGTGACTTAAAAATACTATCCTGCCAAGCATATTTCTGCATTATGGCCTCAAACCATGTTTGGTTTGGTTTTTATCTTGTCAATATATTTTGAACCATTTTGCATGCATGATAGATAACTCATGTTCATGCTACATTGATAAATGGCTAATTATATAGTATACAGATACTATTTGATTAATGACTTTCCAGCACAATCAATGACTGGGTACACATATATAAATATATGCTCTAGCATGTTGTACAGTTTGAAATGAAGGGCTGCATTTCCAGCAAAATTCATTAAATACATTATATAGTTCCCCAAAAGAAAATAAATAGTTATAAAGTTCTTCGTGTATGCAGATCGTGTATGCAGATCATGCATTGATGTTAACTGTTTGGGTTTTATACACTGACCCAGTAGCTTGAACATGATAGGTCAGCAGTATGTTATATATATGTCAACAGGAGAGAGTGTGCTCAATTCCATCCTATCACCAGTAGGACAAGGCACAAGTGGCTAGTGTTGATGGATTGTTTTATATTAAGGGATCACTATAGACATCAATTGCTCATCACAGGTCTGGTGTTCATGGAATTGCTCATAATGGGTCTGGCCAGGTGTTGATGAATGAATTTCAACTTGTTTGCATGCAAGGGAGTCCATTGAACATTTGATAAAATGTGCTAAGTACTTTTTATGAGACTTGATAATTGATTGATTGCTTTTAATCAATCAGTCTTGGTTTAATGGGGACTGACAGACGGTAGCCAGTAGCAGGTAGCCAGTAGCAGACGGGAACTGCTCCAACTTGTAGACAAGATTGTGGATTGTAATTGAGGACTTATTACTTGTACATGTAGTGCATGACTGACTGGTGCAGTGTTTAAATTACACAATATACAAAATTACAAAAACAAACTTGTTAAGATATATTTTTTCTAAATCTGCAGATGGGCTGAATTGAGTTTGTGTTCATATATTGTTTGTTTTGTCTTTGGAAGATGTTGGAATGTGTTGAAAAAAAATGTTGTTGCACTTGTTTTTGTTATGTAACACACTGTACATGTATATATTATCTTATTTGTTGTGAGAAGATCTTTGTTACTTGTCCAGGTTTCTTTAGCTGTTTTGTTGCATCCTTTTCTTTTTAAATACTGACTAAATATTTTATTTGAGACACTAAATATTAGGCATTATTAAAGAAATAAACTTCATTTTGAGCAGTACTAGTACGTCATGTTAGAAAAGTGGCGACTAGTCAGTGTGACATGTTACAGAGGTCAAAGTGACCTAGATATACGTTCACAATTGATTGAATTAGCGGTAGCAAACTAGCTTTTATTCACTATCATGCTACATTTACCTTGTATATTAATGACTTGGGTGATGCCCCAGCCACTCTGTTTTTCATGCTTTTGGCTGCATTATGATATGAAATGTATTCCTTGGCAAATTTGATTTAAATAAAAATTTATTTATTGTATGTTACATCTGTTATAATTGATGTCTTGATCAATTGAGAGATATTCCTTTCGAACATACTGGGTCACTTATGTTTGTGCATTGGAGTATGAGATGAGAACTGGGCGTTTATGTTATATTGAAGGCTGCTAAAATTCTCTTATTGATGTTCAGCTACTTCTGTCTCCCACCTAGGTGCTTGGTTTTTATTCCAATTGGCTACAACATTTTGTTTTTGGTTAACGTAATTATTTTCACAAATTTGTTAAGACTACCCAACAAGTAAAGTTAGGACAATTACCTGAATCAAAACCGTCATAGTGAGCCCTGGTTATGAAATACATCATACAATCAAAACCACTGCAGCATCACAGTCAAGTCGCTTACATACATACCTGTAGAAAATACCAAACCAGTGTGTTCTCGCGTTGAACTGTTGGTGTTAAACAGTCGATGTGCAAGTCGTATCACCGGTGATTATATTGATTAACTTGTAATGTTGCTTGCTTTAGTAGTAATCTGTACGTGTAGATTTCTTGCTATTGGTTAAAACAAGTAAAATCTGCATATGAATACTTTGTGAGGTACCGGTAATTTTATTATCATCTAGTATACAGACGCTTTTGTTCTTTGTAAAATGATGCATTTCTGAGATATATGGCAAACCCTGAGAATACATTTATATGTACCAGTTTATAAAATCTTGTCTCTGTAATATAAAAAAAAAAGTCAACAAAGACTGATTTAATAGATTGCGTTGATCCAAATCCCCTTTGATGAAGAATTTCTATCAATTTAATCATTTTTAGCAGAAACCCAGGAACTGCTGTAGTGCTCCATGATCTCAGTTAAATGAAAGTAATGTTTTGAGAATTTAAAGTCTACATGTACACTGCATACTTATGTGAACTATGTGTGCAGGAATGTTATAGGGTGTACACATCTGTTAAGTTTTAAGATAACATTCTCTAAGAAAACTGATAATTCTGTTGACAGAATTGAGTTTCTTTGTTACAAAAGATCTGTGAAAACCTCTGAGTAATATTAAGTTTCTGTAACATGAGCATGCATAATTACTTTTGCTCAATGTCTAAGCTGAGCAATCTGACAGTGTTGTACATGTATATCATGATTTGTTGTACATGTGTTTTAATGCATGTTATTACTTGTACATTGTGAATAATATCATTTTTAATGCATGTTATTATGTGTAGATCATGATTAGTCATGTATATATAAATGCATATTATTGCATGTTATTACTTCTACATCTTGATAAGTCATGCATGTATTTTACAGTGACTACAAACATAGTTTTCAGTAATCGTAATTCCTTTTTTGCATTTTAATACTTTCTGCTAGTTACACAATTTCAAAGTAATAATATGAAACAGAAGTTTGAAATTATTATTTTTAATAAACATTGGCATTTACTAATAAACTTATCCTTTGATAAGACGAAAATTATTTGTAGCAATTTGTTGCATATGCAAAAATACATTTAGATCGTATATTTTTAAAACTGACTGGCTTGGCAGTGTATTTTTGTTTCTTGATTATCATGTACATATGGTTGAGCATGTGAATTCCCATATTGATAATAAAGTAACAAATGTAGCCTTCAACCTTGATCTTTATATCTAACTGATCATCTAATTTAACAACTGTTTATAGTCTCTAATACATGTGGTCTGTATATCATGATTAGTATACATGCAGTTTAATGCATGTTATTGCCGGTCCATCATGATTAGTCATAATTATATGTATTTTAATGCATGTTATTACCTGTACATGATAAATCATATATTATGTATTTTAATGCATGTTATTTGTTATATGATTAAAAAATGGATGTTATAAGATATTAGTTATTGTAAATTTCTTACCACTGGGTAATTATGAATGAGAACAGTTTTGAGCTGACAAAGTTTACAATTTATAAGTTCTGCAAAAGAATACCTGTTACATAATTGTTAGTCTGTAATATCAATATTTTTATGGACTTTTATATTAAAAATGATATTCGTCTAGTTAAAATACCATTTTAATACTCATTCATAATAATATTTAGCTTAACTGGTGGGTAGCAATAAGCGAAAAGATAAACTTTCAATTTAACATGATTTTTGTGTGAACTTTAATATTAAGAAATACTACCCAACTTCAAAATACCATTTTTTGTGTAGCAGAATTGGTATGTTAATTTAGCACTTTTTATAGGGTTTGAGTATAAATAACTGATTGTCGTTGTTATTTTATATTTGTCAAAACTATGTATATTTTATTGCTGTATCTACAGCTCTGAAATAAATTAATATATTATTGGCAATACACATAATATGGCATGTAGTATGGGTACATAATATGTTTATGATGTGTCGTACATGTATGTAGTTGTCTCATGGATGTATCTACTTCTAGTCATCCCACCTAATAATGGGTTCAACTTATCATTGAAAGTTTGTTTGTTTAATAAAGACAGTTTCACTTTGTCAAATTGGCTTGTAGTACTAGTATATCGTACACATAATTATATTTAATACTTGTCCATTTATTCTTGTAATATGAATATGGTTGTAGAATTGGTTATTTCAGGCATGTGCCAGGCAGTTGTAGGGTATTCAAATCCTGCTGCTCAAACGCACAATTTTGTTAAATCGTTAAAAAATAATTGTAATTTTTCATTTAATATGAAGCTGTCTTCACCAACCACCCCCCCCTCCCAACCCTTACTAAATTTCTGGACGCATGCTTACCTTTTGTACACTATTCTGCTGAACTTATTTACTAATACCATGTTACTACTATCTATAGCACTAGGTTACAGCAAATGTTTGTTAAAGGAAATAAATTCTATAATAAATGTAAGAAGACCATTTATTGTCCTAATTTTATATTCTTGTTGGTATTTTCACCCACCCACACCGGTCCTGGTCAGACTGTGATGCTTGAAATTCGGGTCTTCCAAAATACAATAATTCAATCAATCTTATCATACAGAAACTTTGACATTATTTGTTCTATTAAAATCTAAATGTGTATTTTAAGATGTCAAACAATAATTATAAATTATCAGAAATATCTTCATGCGAGACTATTTGTTTGTTCATAGTACACATATTAATTAAAAATCTTTATCATGTAATTATTGTCAATAAATGTATGTGTGTTAACAATTATTACATGTACTGGATAATGTTTCATTTATAATTAAAATCTGAATTATTTTATATAGCTGGTTATCTCTGTTTTCACTGCATTCATTTGGAGCACCATCAATCAAGTTAGAGAACATGTATACTCCGCATAATTTATTAATATTAAAACAATCTGTCCATTCCATTATGAAGACAATATATTACCATTTCTAGTTGTTTCCATGACAATGGTATTGTCTGTATTCATGGCTTTGTGTTTTGTTCACTCCATTTGTAAGGTACATAATATGTTTAGTATTTCATGTCTATAATATTCAGGTTTGAAATGTTTGCAGAACTGTTATTATTGTGCAATAATTAATCGGTCACAATAGAGGGTTTCTCTCCCAAGAAACTTAACTGTTCTATAATTGATGTCTATACATGTATATCTACTTTTTTTTTGTCAGGCTACATCAAAAAAACATTTCATCAGTAAACAAGTTTTCTTTCAACAAAATGTATATACTGGTACCCTAGCTAAGTTAAACAATCAATTTTATTTAAACAAAATGTATATACTGGTACCCTAGCTAAATTAAACAATCAGTTTTAGTTAAACAAAATGGATACCGGTATACTGGTACCCTAGCTAAATTTGTGCTTTCTTGTTGGTGCAAAATAAGAGCCATATGGATGAATAGGTTGGTTAGTGTTGATGAAAACTGGTATTTTTGGTGGAGTTTTCTGGGTGTTTTTTTTATGTAGCCTCATTTGTTTTTGATGCAGTCATGCAACAATGTTATATACTAGATTTATGTAGCTGAAATGGGTGGGGCGTTTCATAATAGTCTTTCAGGGGATTCTCTACTTTGCTTATATACTATTTTTTGGAAGTGATACAAAATAGAGCAATTTGGTATTCTGAAAATGAAACGAGCATCACTGTTGAAACTTCATAGGAAGCCCCAAGTCCCATAATTTGTCTTAGTTTTTTCAGTGACGTCATTCTATAACAATGAAAGAAAACAATGGTTTTTCTTTTGCTCAAAACATGCATTCTAAACCAATTGTCCAGATAAGATTGAATTACAAAGATGGTAAAGAAATCAATTTATTTTTTGATCACAAAAGCTTATGCCAAAGTGTTGGCAGTAAGATGAGAATTATTATAAATTTATGCTTTGTAACAGAGATGCTCTATTTATGTGTGAGTGCCTATTTTAGCATGACGTGTGCTAATTAAGGTAGGCTTGATGTTCTGTTATTCTGTAATAATGTGATGAATTCCGAGCTATTCAAAGAATAAACTATTTTGAGCTTAATTTTTGCTGTTTGTTTATTTAATGACAATTAGTTTTTAGAAATATTCATATTGTGTCATCTTTGGTATCTACAACTTCAGAGATACTTATATGTAAGAGATTGTTCATTAATTGCCAATGTCTCCTGGCATTTGTTTTGTAATATCCACATTACTGTTAATCCTCAAAATGTTGAGACTATTGCATTACATTTATATCGACTGAAATAGTGTCTGATGCAAAACCGTATTTTGACTTCATTTTCATCATTGTGGTGAAAATAAGATGATGAAATCAACTGTTGAAATGTCTTGAACTCTGTGAAGCCAGTCGTGGGAGAGTGGGAGAGTGGAAGAGTGGGAGAGTGGCAGTACTTCAGACAGTACAGGAAGGATGAGGTAACCCGGTGTCATTCTCTCATTGCTCACTCATACAAGTTTATCACATTCATTTATTTAAAAAAAGACCCAACACTTCAGTGTGAACAATGTCCGTGTACACGAACTGTGTCACATTTTGGTGGTTTGTGGTTAAAAATAATATATTTGGTAAATGATGTATGGTGGTATCATTAATAAGTTCCACCCACAAACTTAATATAAAATGTCTTCAAGAAAAAATGTTTTGTTAAATTTTAATCTCTGGCAGTGATATATTTACCCTTGGTCGGTGTTATACACTGATTTTTATATTCTATAGAGGCCCATCATATTAACCCATTACCACATTGTGACGCCCAATAGCTGATATCTTTTCGTGCTGTGGTGTCGTTAAACATTCATTCATTGAACTCTTGTGCAAAGACATGACTTTGGCCACTTATGGTTTTCACACTATGTTGGTGAGCTTAATTTAGACCATGTACTTTTAGAGATTACAAAGTAACATCTTTCATTTGATGGACTGAATTGCACATAGGGAAATAAAGAGAATAAATACTAAATTGTACATATTTACTTTGGTTTCTAGGCTATAACTACAACAGACTAATTTATTAAGAGTTAGTGCTGCTTTGATCAAGTGTGTAACATGTTGATCAATCGTAGAATGAAAATATGTTTATAGGGTGGAGTCCACACTGGAGTGTTCTAGTCTCCATTAAACATTTGCGTTGTCAGGTGAGCGTGGTCATTTCTTGTCAACCTTAGTTGAAACGGAGATCAGTTTAACATCCTCACACTGCCAGTATAATAACTTGGCCTACTGTAATTATTACAAGACATAGCCTACAGAATGTTTAATGACACATTACATGCTTAATAAGTATCAAATAAAGTTGATTTGTTTAACGAAACCATTGGAGCACGTTGATTAATAATGAACAGCCATTGGATGTCAAAAAGTTATGTTGACAGATGATCTCAGAAGAAATCTGCTGCCACTACATAGGCTACTCGTACCAAATAACAGCAAGGAGTCTTTTATGTTAACTTTACCACAGACAGGATAGCAGAAACCACAGCCTTTGATGAACCAGTTGTGGATCACTGGTTGGAATTGGAAATAACCCAATGTATCCACCAACTAGGATCGATCCTTCGACCTCTTGAAACTCAGGCGAATGTTCTTGCGCTTAGAAACCTCCCGCTGTGTGGGTTTCAAACACGGTTATTACCACAGGTACAGACTGAGGATTGCGTTATAGTTCAAATCTACTATATAATATATAAGTGACCGTTGCTTCACGAACCACATAGATGACCTATTGTACCGGTACATGATACTGAATCATAAGCCCTGTTGTGAACCCATCACTTTAAATCATACCTGTACATGACATCCGTTGTAAAGACATCACATTTATTATACATGATGGTAAATCATAAGAATTGTCTCTGGCAAAACCTTCATATTACACAGAAAACATCACATTTATTTGGACGAGGGTGAATGCTAAGACTTCTATTTTGAAAACATGACATTATTATATATGACGCTGACTCATTACTTCTGTTGTGAAACCTTCAGTAATATACATGTATAAATAAAATAAAAATCAAGGTGTATAAAAGATTTGAGTAAATTTACGAAGTTAAAATCAAAATATATTTAATGACATTGACCTTGTCATCACACACACTAGACAAGCATTTTAAATATGAAATCAATCCATGCAAGGATTAAAAGTCTTTACTAAAGTATTTTGACTGTCTCTAACCTAACCGTAATCAAATTTCCAACTCGATGAAAACTGCAATTATCTCTTAATTTTTACACAAAATGTGACCAATCTATCTTTACACACAACTGCCAACAAACGAGGTGAAATGTAATCATTAGTGAACGTTAATGGAACTTTAGCTAAATGTTGACAGTAGACGGACAGAAATGTCAGTTGATAGACTTGAAATATGCATTAACTGTGAGTAAAAAAGTGAAGGGAAGACAGCATACTCACTTGCGATGTAATGGAATTAGGGCAATTAAAGCGAGTACTTAACAGCCTGAATGTGTGGGAGGTGATGAATTTACAAAACATACTACAATTAATCATTTAAAGCAATAATAATCTTTCAATGGTCTATGTAATGTTTGTTAGGTCATTGCGTTTGATTTAGAGTTTCCAAATAAAAACCGGTTGGGCAATTTGAACAATTTGCAAAGTTAATTAAGTCTAACATGAATTTACCATACAAAGTTTGTTTGCAGTGGCTTTGTCTATAGTTGCTAGGATAAAGTTTGTTTAATAACATCGCGAGCATATTGATTATTAAATTATCATCTATTGGATGTCAAATACATGGTAATTTTGATACACGGTCTTAGAAAAAGACCTGCTGCCACATAGGCTACTCTTTTTTAACAGCACTATAGTACATAAGACGGACCCTTTGATATACCATTTGTGAAATTTACATTGAAGTTTAGTCTTCTTATTATTATTTAACTGGAAAGAAGCAAGATTTAAACAATATTGATGACAGTGGTTTCCCCAGAGCCATAAGGTGTAGGCCTGGGCCCCTACTCATTACCTGTTTAAGTAAGCACTTTGATTTATTTTAAGGGAATTGTAAGCGCTTTGATTTAATATACAGGCTTTATCAGGGCCTTAAATTCAGTTGTCTGTCCCTGTCCAATGTATAGTACATAATCTATATATCAAATCTCTACTTAGGAATTTTACATAAAACTATAATATTATTGCTGAATTTTGAAAATGTAAGCGCATTAAAAAAATCCTGGGGCAAGGCCTGGATGAATATACCTATTACAGAGTGTACCTAGATACCTCACATTTGGTGTGTTACACCCTGATATCTAATACATTACCTTTAGTGTAGTACAAGCTGATAAGTATAAATATTTTGTGCACTTTATCTACAGGTACTAGCACATGACAGATAAGACTAGAGACTTGCTTCAGGTGTATATATATCTAAATACAATTTACCACCATAAGAAAACATTCCAGTATATAACAGGTTTACTGGATGCGCTCAAGATGTGATTGTTATCAACTATTACTTATCCAACTTCTTGCTATCAATATGGGCCAAATTGTACATCCATTGCCTCTGGCTTGCCACAAATTTCACATTAATTCTTTTATATGACTCTAAGTTACAACAACAAGTATTAAAGTACCATTCATATAGCCATAGTATATACTTTATATAATATGTTTTACTTATTTATTTGTTTTTTATATTTGTAAGTATACAGTGTATATTGTGATGTACAATTCTACAAAATAACGTTAGCACTAAATTTTACCTCTAATTAAGACAATCGATAAAATAGAATAAGTCACAGAACTGTCAATAAAATGTCATATTTTTAAGACGTAATATATAAGATTACACAATATCTAAAGTAAAGAATTGGAAAGTTTTGTATGTACAGTGCAACTCTGCTATTAAGACCACTGATTTGAGTTCACAACATTGGTCTTAATATCAGGGTGGTCTTAATACTGGATAACTAATATTTGCTGTGGTGTTTTTTTAATGTACGTTATTACATTCTATAGCACTACTCAATATTATCTATTTTTTATCAAATATATTTGATTATTAAATGATTCCTATGTCATGCTTTAACACAAAATGTTATCAGTAAATGATTATTAATTATTATTTATTGGTGTTTAACGATACCCCAGCTGGAAAGAAAGATATCTGCTATTGGGTGTCAATATATGGCGTAAACGAACCGAAATCAGTGTATAGAGCCGATATAAAATCATGTTAAAGTCTACCAGCAATATTTAGTGTACATGGCTATGTTGTAGTACATAAAATATATCACAGATTTTAGTTTTAAAACTTGCCAAAAAAATTAGTTTCTCTAACAAACTTTAAAACCAGTCGTGGGTGGAACCTAAATGATTCCACAACACATATAATGAAATATCAACATGAAGTATGGGAATACTAATCAGTGTCCTCAGTGTCCAGTACAGTGTCTGCATGCACTGTCACTTACAGCTCAATGTTTGCATTACTGTGCATTGGTGCAGGATGTAACACTTTCTTTTATTTAGTGACAGCTTCAATAGACTGTCTGTATGTTCAGTGACATTCCGTCGAGATTGCCAGATTTACCTGTTTGAGTACTACTGTTTAACATTGGCACCCTGATCAAAGCAAGTTGTTATCAAATTTTGTTTCCCCGTCAGGCATGTAAAAATGTTGTAATGTGGTTTCCTTAGTGACGTAAAAACACATTAAAACAGTGTAAAGGGACGGACATCACTAGTCTTAATCCGCAATAGCGGGGAGTCCAAGTACTGAAGAATGTTTTATGTATGCTGTGAAATGCAGATTAATGCAAACCACAGCCGACAAAATCCACCTCTGATAAAATGCAACTGTGACACCATTTTTAAGACTTTTGGGCTTCAGGCTGGTAGATACTGGGTTTGAATCCTATTCGTGGCATATGGGATTTTTAATCCCAGTACCGACTCCAACCCAGAGTGAATGCTCCGCAAGGCTTAATGGATAGGTGTACTTACCGACCAGTGTCCTCAACTGGTTTAACAAAGGTCATGGTATGTACAGTCCTGTCTGTGGGGAAAGTGCATATAAAAGATCCCTTGCTACTTATCAATTAAGAGTAGCGGGTTTCTTCTATTACCCGGTATACTAAAATTAACTTCTGTCCTGAGGCAGGCAGTTCGACTACATGACCATGATGGACATGCTTGAACCTTAATTGGATATAAGCATGTAAATAAGTTATAACTAACTAACTAACAAATTCTGAAGATAACAGATCAACACACAGGTAGTAATAAAACTTGTTTTAATCAGATAAAAACATGTGAGCTCACAACAGAAGTTATCATTATGACATTCAACATAAACAAAACATAAATTGAGAAAAGCTTTACAAAGTAAATGAATAAGTTTCTATATTTATTGTGCTGTTTAATATTGCAACTGGTAAGGCTAGGGCAGATTCAGAATTTAATAATGTGGTTTATAGTTATACTGCTTACAATGCACACCAAAACAGCCTTGTTGCAACAAGATTTTATGGGTGGAGATAAAGATAAAGTCGTTTGTTTTGTTTAAGGACACCACTGGAACACATTGATTTTTATATCGACACTTGATCACAGTGGAAACCCACTGCCATTCCTTAGGCTACTCCTACTAAAAAACAGCAAGGGATCCTTTATGTACACTTTCGCACAGATAGAATAGCACAGACCATGGCCTATGATGGACCAGTTGGAATGGGAAATAACACAATTACTCCATGGAGGAGGATCGATCTGTTGACCTATGAAACCTCAGGTTAATGATCTTGCACTGAGCTATGCCCTGCCCCTTAGGGCTTCTTCAAAAACAGTTACTGCAACAGGTAGATTTTTGTCTGTTAAAGTTTTGAATGTGTATAATGGTGGTCATTAAATGTTTTATTATTGGCATGGATCCAGAAGTTGTATATAGATGTAACAAGTGCTATTTTGCACAAATTTAAATGAATAATTTATTAAATAAATGGAGCTAGTGCCGTGGCCCCTAGCCACCCATAAATCCATGAAAATATATGTTTTACATGTCAAAGGTTTTGAATTAAACTGACTTTCTGTTTCAACTCTGTTTAGCAGTTTAACCACACGGACTGGTTCAAATACTGTGTCATAAGGTGTAAAAGGTGTTTTCTTTTCAACAGAAGTCACTTGATAGGCAATGTTAAATGACTATTTGCTTATACACGATTTGGTGGTTTGTTTAAACATGAAGTCTCCAATCTCCAGGAGTGTGCTAGCTCACTATCATGCGGATAAAGCTATATCACGTGCAGTATCCTATTGCGTACTTACATACAACACGACACACCACCAGTCCAAGTTGGTCCTCTATCAGGTGAAATCTCTGTCAAGATACTGTCTCATTGAACAAACATTGACTTGAGATCTACTCCAGCGTAATACAGCCAGCGCAAGCTATTCCATATGGAGACCAGGCTAAAGAAGAAGAAAAAACCACACACACACATTATAACATTATTAACAGCAGGAATTGCCTGATAAATTAATAGATAAAGTTGAGTTGTGATACAAACTCTTATCTTACTGATATAAACATTCTTACAATGTTAGGTCTAAGTAAACATGATGACAAGATCTCCATTTAAACTGCAGTAAAACCTCAAGTGGCCACCAATATTACTAAACAGGACCATTGGAGGGGTGGGGGAGGGGAGTATGGAATTTAGAAGGGAGGAGAGGGAGCTGTATAATATCAATATTATTTTCTACAAAGGAAATGTGCCACCTTTTCCCATTAGCTGCTAACAACCTTTCATGTGCATTTTCCATTATAAGCAATGCAGTACATACCATGGAATTTGATAAACAAGTCGCATACATGTATGTACAAGTATGTACAACGGTTTAGAAAGTATCTTTGTTGCTGAATGAGATTGAAAGCATGCCATCCCATACCTAAAGCCAGTGAAATCACCATTGAAATATTGTATAAAACTATGGTTAAACAGGCTATATTGATTAAAATACTTATAGGGAAAAACGATGGATAATAAATTGATATGTAATCATAAGGGTGTTGACATTGTCGAAAACACACAGTTTGGAAAACATTTTTTTAGATAGGCTTATATATCTTTTTAAAAATAATGAAATACTTTTTTAGATAACTAATTTTAAAACTCTGAGATGTTACCTCACCCTGATCAAACATCTGGATCCATGCCTGGATAGCATATATATTTGTAACTGTTATCTTCTTATCATACCACGAGATGAATTAAGAGAATAGATTTATATAGATATGGACTGTGTTTGCATTGTCACAACACAGAGAGCTGGCAGTCTATCAAAGGTCAGCAGTTAATAATTAATCATTGATCTCACCGCTATATCTCAATATCATGATTAAACTTCTCGTAATACATTTTGCATCAGGTAATATATTTAATTATGTCAGGTAATTAGTACATGTAAACAGCGTACGTCATTAGTATGTTTGTTTGTTACGTTAGGTAATTAGTACAAGTAATTAGTATGTGCCAAGTTGTTTCATTATGTAATTGGCATATGTAATTAGTATGTGGCACGTCAGTGCTGGTATATCATTTTGAGACATGGGGGAGTGGGATGTAGTGTAGATCAAGAGGCGTCACATGAGATATGATGGGTCGAAACATCGACCTCCTCAGTGGATCTGTTGGGTTATTCAGACCTGTCAACCCTCCTGTTTTTTAAACAGGAGTCTCCTGTTTTTTCATCATTCCTCCTTTTCTCCTGCAAAGGAGGAATTTTCTCCTGTAAAATTACAATTT